>CAUYRT010049030.1:0-53056 GCA_963574885.1 Lepilemur ruficaudatus
TCCCACCCTGGCTAACAGGCATTCCCCTTTTCTACTGTAGCAATTTCTGCTTCTTTCTTTCTGTCTTTCTTTCTTTCTTCTCTCCTTTATTTTTATTGTTATTTTTTTAAACTCAGATGCTTTTCAAGCAGCGGGTGGTTCCACTAATCTAGGGATAACAAGGAAATCAATATCCTCCAGCCAACATCCTGAAACATGAAAAAAAGGTTAACAGAATGCTAGAACTTTTTGGAATCAGGTGTGATGAAAACATACGCAGTCAACAGGTTGAAGGCATAAATCGGATATGCACAGGTATTTCTGAAACAAGCTCAAAATTAGTATAAAAAATGGTAGACAGACTCTCTGACGTGGCCCCTCTGGTAGAAGATGAAGTTTCAGGCTGTAAAGACAGCAGGGGAAGAAAAATGTTTTGTAGGCAAAAGGTATTGCCAATGGTGACCATACTGATTGAATTATCCTAATAGAAGAGACAAAGAAAGACAGCACTTCCTCTTATTATCACACTGGGTTCACCACTAGAATGAAAGAAATTGACAGGGGGAATTTCTCTTCTGAGACACAATGGACACAAAATAGAACATTTAAACTCTTGCTTTGTATTATTCTGATGTTTGGAATCTAATTTCTATCCTGACATAAATTTTATTTGGATCAATGAAGAATTATTGCTTTAGAGAGAAAAATCTCTGCTTGGTTCATTGGGACAATCGTCTTCTTTTAGTTTTTTAATCACAGAGATTAGGGCTCTTCCAAAGGACAACTCATGAAACAGCTAAAGTTTTAGAGAAATATCTTGACATCATTTAAAACAGAAATTAAGCCAATATAAACTCTTTTCATTTTCAACAAATTATATTTGAACAAATTATATTAAAACCCATCTCTTTGTCTAAAGTTTGCTAAGCAAAGGGGAACCAGTAAGATTGTATCAGTACATCCATGTGGGTGCACAAATCAATCTGGCCATGGCAGACAGGACAGAGTATGAATATGGGTCACCATGATAAGATCAGTAGTGTTCTTTTCTAGTTAAGTGGACAAAACCACACAGTGGTTGAATGGTTTAACCAAGCACCCCAAGGAAGTTGGTACAAGTGCAAGACACACACACAAGCATGTGTGTGTTTGTAATGTTTTCATGCTCCCATAGGGTAATGGCTGTGTCTTGAAGCAACAGTCACCAAAAGTTTGAAATGTCCATTTACTTATGTTAGCTATACCCCACTAAAAATAGCCAAAAGCTTGATAGAGTACTCTAGAAATTAACATTATTAATTATTTGCTAGAATGACATTATTTGCTAGAATGGCATTATTTGCCAGACACACAGAGAAAAATTTAATTTCTGTACAAAGTTATTTTAATTATAAAAATAATGTATTGACAAAAGGTTATTTTGAAAGATAAAAGCCTAGTCCTAATATATGTTATGTCTTCCCTTACTATTGGTTTCTACAAATAAAGATTTACTTATTGATGTCTTAGGTTGCTTATAATTTTGCTTTCTGATTTTCTTGTTTATTAATAATTTTTATAAAGCCTAAAAATATTATTTTAAAAGAATTCCATAGCTGGAAATAGCCATATGGATCATTTAATAATCCTTTCTTAAGGTGTTTTATCTAAATTTTAATAGGTGTTAACCTGAAAAAAAGGATTTCTTGATTAAGTAAGTTTGTCAATTTGTGATAATGGTCACACACACTTGAAGAATGGGTGTTGATATTTTCCAAACCTATTTGATTGCAGTATTCTTTTGTAAAGGAGCATCTCATAGGATTTGTGTTTCACATAATTTGTGCTTTACAAAACACTATTTAGATCAATTTCTCTATCAGGAAACTGAGGCCCAGAGAGATTAATTAAGACTCAACATTAGCAGCTAATTTGTGATAAAATTCAGATCAGAATTTTAAATACATTTCCAGAAATAGAACTTCTACCAAAATCTCCTTATTCTATAGTAAGTAGAATATTTACTATTTTGGCTAAAATAGTCGCCCATTGCTACCAAAAATTCTCAGCTATTGACAATTTCATGAACATATTCTACATGATAATATCCTTCTGTTGAATCAATAGTACAAATGGAAGCCCCCTTTGAGCTCAGAGAAAAATGAAGTGTAGCAGATTGAGTGACAAACCTTGGGAAATATATTGACTGAATGAGGCCTGGAAACACAGAGTCCTAGAGAAGATGGTAGCAAATCAATGCCTGAATAAATGTAGATGCATGCAAATTGTTAATAAGTTTTGTACCATGGGAAAACTAAACTCTGCTATTGAGAAGCTACACCAGCAACATTTTGAAGAAAAAACTCCATTTTTTGGTGTTATTTCTACATGTCCTAAAATAACGCTATTAACAATTTCTGCAATAGACCATAACTCACAAGGAAAAGTATGGTTCTAGTGAAATAAGGGGTTTTTCTTAGTTCTATAGTGCTTTGGTTTTGATTCTGAAACTCTACAAAATACCTGGTATGTTTACCAGAATTGGTTGATGAAATCCCACTATATTATAAGGGAATGCATTCTTGGTATCACATATAGTTCTTTAGTAACTATTCTACCAACTCACATACTAACGTTATCTATCTTAGAGTACTAAGACAGTACTGTATTAGTACTGTCTTAGCCCAAAGCTCTGCTACCTCAATGATACAGGTTAAGGCCTATTTCTGCTTGTTAAAAAACAAAAGTATTCCTTCCCTAATCATCAAAATGGCAGACGATATTCCCAAAGTTAAGTCTGTATTTCTTTTAGCTTAAGACTTGATCCATATGTAATGCTAATATGACCTCATCAGTTTGTATATGCAAATGAGTTTTCAGGAACTCAAAGTCCTCATCCTTTTCCTGTCTGCCCAGACTAGAACTCTCCTCTCTTTCAAAATCCCTGTTTCTTTATTCCCAGATACAGCCCAAAAGGCTGAACTTTAACTGGGGCATCAGTTATTTACAGTTGGTTTCTAATCTAATTGGCTGCCACGGTGTCCTGCTATACAGGTTGTTAAATATTTTGCTCTGATCCCCCTGTATGTGCTGACAAACTAGGCTATTTGCTATGGGCAACTATTGACGCCGTTCCTTCTCCTACCCACTTTGCACAGGGAGCTTCCTGTCTCTCAAAAAGCACTCTCAAATTTCATTCTTGCCATTGCCAGTGTAGGTCACTTTGAAAAGGTCCAACTTCTGTGCTCCCAAAGCTACTAGCCTTTGACTTGTCATGGATAGACTTTGCAAAGAAAGGGACAATGACTCTTGTCCTAACTCCATGACATACTTTGTCACCTATAACCTAAAGCACACTTGCTTCTGCCCAGAGCATCATGAAGTTCCCCTCATGAAAGAAGTTATGTGGTCCTCAGCTACTTCACCAGACGGACCCAAACCCAGCCCCCAAGAGCTAGATAAGTCTTAGCTGCTTCATCACCTCTGCCAGAGTACTCACTCCTCTCCATATTTGTGAATTCTGCCCTCAAACAATTCGCTCCTTTTCAACTAGTCACAAAGGAAAATTCCCATGAATATCAGTGAATGCCACCTGATACTGGTGGTGCCTTGGGAGTGAATGTTATTCTCATCAGTTGCCACATGGATCCCAAGTGAAGTAAAAAATACTCCTTCACGCTTATCAAAAAGCATCAGCCCTTGGAGGGATAAATGTGCACATTAGTGTATATAAAAAGACTTGTATAAGTAACAAGGGAGAGTGTGGAGGGGTGGGAAACTGGGATGAAGCCATCTGGAGCATTTATATTGAAATAGCTGTATCTTGGGTGTTTTCTGAAAGGATTGCCTGTTGACAACACAGACTCTTCTATCTTTACTGAGCAATGACTTCCTTCTTAATTCCACATACCAAAAAGGCACCAGTGCCTTTCATTTTTGTTCCAAATGACAGGAATTTAAGTGATAGGCATAGGACTTCAGATTTAGAGCTGCAACGAAAACATGACCATTGACATTTCCAGTTTCAAAACATGGTTTCTTTGAAAGAATGGGAACACTGATGGGTGAGCAGCCACATTCAATTAAAAACTTTAATGATGTTGGTCAAATTCTATTTCAAAAAGTCTCTTTAAACAATCAGGTATGATACAGTCTTTCAAATAAATTATGAGGTCCCAATCAGGAGAGCTGGAATATTTCCAAGATTAAAAAATGGTGATAATCCAAAACTGATTTCACATATTAAATCAATGTATCCATGAACTGTGGCAACTCATATGACTTTTACTCTGGTTTTTGTAAGTGGCCATGTGAAAAGAAATACTCAAAAAATTAAAACATAGCCTGAAAGTAATTTTACTCCTTATTGGGAATTTTCTTCAATATACACTTATATTATGATTATAGCTCCAAAATACATTATTTTATGAGCAGTAGTAATTGTCAATTTCTCCGGTTTGACATAAAGATACTGACTCCAGTAGTTGCTTATTTAATTATACTACAACAAAGGCATGCTTCCTCAAAACCTCTGATCAGGTTTAATTTGAAGATGAGCAGCTGTATGGATGGCTTCCATGAACTTATCATTCATCAACTATGTATTTGAACCTTTAGACAGGTGAGGCAGCTGTTATTATTTTATAGATGGAAAACAACCAAAGTGTTAGAGAAGATGAAAGTATATAGAGCCACAGAACTAGGATTAGAAACCAAATATTCTAGCTCCAGGTTATGTTTTTCCCACTGTACCATCTCTGAGAAGACCAGGATGGTCTCCGTAGGTCATGGTAGTGAAATTGGTCACTTCAATAACGAAAGGGTCAAGAAAGAGGTCATAATGTAAGCATTCTGGTAAGTTCTTGATTTTAAAATAAGGATTTCACAAGGGATAGTGAATAGATTTATGCTCAGATACCAACTGATTTCTGGGTGGTGACTTCCTGGGACACTCCTTTGAGAAGGATTCTGGTATTGTGAGCCAGATCATTGTAGTGGTCAGGTAGTGATATTTGCCATGATCCACAGGGAAGGGAAGGTGATATTAAGTGCTAAATATTTCTGGTACTTAGCTTATATTCTCACTTGATGTGGCAGATGCCGTTCACCAAAATCTTGGTGCTTTTCTTCCTAAGCACAGAGTTATGCTATGTTTCCCAGATTTCCTTGTAGTTAGACATGACTATGCGGACCCAGTTCTATCCAAAGAGGTGTGTGTAAAAGCGATGTGAGCCATTGGTGGGCTAAGACTTTTAAGAAGTGGCTATATTTTCTCCACATTCTCATTTTCCTTTTATAGGCAGAATATAGATAATGACAAGATGTTACAGTAGGAAGGGATGTTCAATGACTTGCAGGTGTGAAAGAGTGTAGCGGGTGAAGGGGATTGCAATCATGTGTATGGCAGGAACACAGACTGACACATAGGACTGTCAGGATGGGAGGGTCTACATCATGTGGGACTATTTTTGCCATGCCATCATGTACTAGTTGAGGAGCTATGGAAGAGCTCTAATGGAAGAAATCGACTTGTATTTAGAAAGAGTAGTCCAGCAACATTAGAGAGAATGAACTGAAGGCTCAAAAGCCTGAAGGTAGAGAGACAAGTAGGGAGATGATTACAAAGTATTTTTAAGGAGGATGAGAACTTTAAGTGTGAATAAAGAGCAATTGGAGTGTTCAGGAACATCTTGGAGACACGATTCACAAGACCTGGTGATTAGATGGATATAAATAATGATGAAGAGAGATAAGTTTAAGATAAGTCCTGTATTGTGTGTTTGCTCAGTTTGGTTTTTGCTTTGGAGTCAGAGTGGATTGTAATGATATTTCCCAAGGAAGAGAATTTTTTAAAAAGAAGCATAATGTGGGGGAAAGCTGAGGGACGTGGTTCTGAACATAAAAATTTAAGATATTGTCATAGATGAAGCAGGCAGTTATATGTTTATGCATCTGGATTGCAAGAGAAGTAAGGAAGTGACAGAGATTAAGGGGCCACCAGCAGAAATAAGAGAATGAAGAATGTTACAGAAGCTGGAGAAAAACTAGGCATAAGTGGTATGATGGAAGCTGTTGAGAAGAGAATTTTGAGAAAAGAGAAAAAATTGACATTATTGTTTTGACTATTAGGCATCCAATTCTCCATGCTCCTTTCCTTCATTATGAGTAGAAATGGTGAGAAGGATCGCCTATTTTGTATGATGAAACTAAAGGGGCCAGGTCTTTCCTCTTCCTACGCTGAGCCAACACAGATCTAGACTTGGCCAATAAGGACACTCTCTTCCATGACTTTCAATTTTGAATGTAAAAAGTAAGAAGGGGTAACAGTTAGTGTTAACTCACCACAGTGCAAATGTGGACAAAACTGGATCTGGTGTATGCACATAGAGGTGGTTCTTGTACCAAGTTTACCTGAGATGACTTACCCCTAATAATCTTCCAGTTTCCTAATCATTTTACCCAATAAATTCTCTTTTACTTAAGATAGCCAGGATAGAATTAAATGAGTTATACCTAAAAAGATAATCTATAATAGTTTCACTGTATAGATAAATGAGTAAACTCAGGTTCAATAAAATTAAAATCACCCAAGGTCACAGAGTTAATTACATTATAGATGGGACTAGAATTCATGTCTTTTAACATCTAGGCTAAGGTGTTGTGTTTTTGTTTTTTAATTTCTAATTGTGGTACAATATACAGAACATAAAATTCACTATCTTAACCATTCTTAAGTATACAGTTCAATAGTATTAAATATTAATATATTCACAATGTGCAACCAACCTCTTTTCATCTTAGGCTAAAATACTTTTCATCCTACCACTGTGGTAGGTACTTCTGTACTCCCCAATATTCATTCTCCCCTTCCCTTTCATGGCAAAAAGGACTCCTCCAATTCCTGCAATTTTAGCTGGGCACACAGCCACTCAAAACAGACCCACTTTCTGAGTATTCCTTTTAGGTAGCTCTGGTTGATGAATGTGAGGAGATACGAACTGGTTGCACCCCTGAGAGAGAAGAACAGCCCTTCTTTTTCCTACTTTCCACTAACAGAAATGTAAACTATGGGCCATGATATCGAAGGCAAGGCTCAGAGATGAAGGAAGAACAAGAGTGAAGAACACCCTGACAACTTGACGGAGCAGAGCAGCTCCATAGCTCAAACTATTATATGCTAAAAAAACCCGAATCCCCATACTATTTAAGGTGCTGTGACTTTGGGTGTTTCTGCAGCACTAATTGCACCTGATACAATCACATTGAACCTTTTTTTATCTTATCCTTCTCAAGCACCACAAAAAATTTGCAAGAGATTTAGGTTTTTTTTTTTCTGAAATGTTGGACAGAAACTCATATTTAATATCTTTGAACCCAAAATCCAAGGAGAGTGAAATTTACTTTATCTTGCTAGCAAGGTCAGGTTGATAGAGACAACATGCATATAATGCCACAATTTAGTGGATGGGGAAAGCTCGGAGGAAATCTATTTTGGGCAATGTGTTTGAAGTGAGACCTTTGTACTAAAACAGCTTACCAGATAAATAAAGGAAAAAAATAACCATCTCTTATTCAGATTTATTTTTAGAAGATAAGTAAGTGCAGGTGGGGTGAGGGATGAGGAACAAGAATAATGCACAGTTTAACGTATTCTTACACATGTGAAAACTAGGAGTATTCACTCAGGAGCCGGTGGTTCCACCAGGTGGTAGGGATGCTGGATAAAGAATTCAGGAAAGAATGTTTAAGTTTTGCATTTAACAAACTGTGGATGCACTATAAGCATTATTCATTCTAATTCACAAACGCCTATAATTCTTACAAAACAGTCACTTTATATAAAGATGAATTACAATGCTGAACACTTTTGTCAAGACTTCTTGGATAGATAAATCAATCACATATTACTTCAAAGAATGACAACAAAACTATGTAGTATTTTCCTGAGTAAGGTCACTTAGTGTATTCAGTATGGAGACTGACTGCCTTAAAAATCACTGGTCAAGGAATCAGATAGACTGTGGTACAAATCCTACCTCAACCACATCACAGTATACGATTTGGAAAAAGCTATATAACTTTTCTGAGCCTCAATTTACTCATCTGAAATTGGAGATAATCATGTTTTTACTACAAGGTTGATATATTGATTAGAGAATATAATTGGATAAAGTGATTAGCGTATTAACAAGTGCTCAGTAAATGGGGCATGCTGCTATTGTTTATTGTTGTAATTATTACCATTTCTAAATAATAATTTCATTATAATAAAGCTTGATAGTCGTGAGTGCCCCCCTCTCATGTTTCTTCTTGAATTTTCAGGACCCTGGTGATTTCATATATGTTTTTGAATATTGAATTTCAAATTAGAAAAATTCCAATTTAAAAAAATTTAAGGAGAAATTCTACTGGAATTAAAATCAAAATGATATTTTCTTAAAAGAAGAGAGAGTAGGGAGAGGGGGAGAGAGAGAGAGAGAGAGAGAGAGAGAGAGAGAGAGAGCCCAACTCATACAGAAAAATGCAGAAGACAAAGGAATCAGAAAGAAATCAAAACAGTAAAAAACTAAGATACCTGGTATTTCATTGTTCCTGAATAACTATTAGGTATCACTAGCACAAAATATTATTATTGAAAAGCACTGCATCAGCATACAGCAAAAGCTTTTGGAAATACAAAGAATAATACACAAAACACTATTTTACCAAATTATTTAATCCACTCAGTCTTAAACAGATAATACAGATAAAAAGTAAATAATGACATACAGGAGCTAAGTTATGTAACATCTATAATTGAATAAACTTAGTGTTTTATATATACATATATATAAATCTTTAGGCCTTTCAGAAATGTAAAGTTTACTTAAGGCAACTATATGACATGAACAAATTTTATGTGTCAAAAAGGATATACACTGCTTCTAAAAAGCTAAATTTATACAGGCTATAAATTTCAATGCAAAGAAAATATAAATTAGTACTTCAAGCTAAAATTTAAAGGCTCAGTGCTTTTAAAAAGTCAAATAATTAAAAACTTTAACTTCTGTGCCAAAAATTATGATTACAAAACTATTTAGAAAATAGTGATGACAACACTATTTATTTATAACTGTGCACTGTGGCCTAAGGTATACTCAGAGGAAAATTCATATACTTTCACTTTTGAATAAAAAAGGATTTAAAAAGACAAAGCAGATGTTTAACTCTGGGGGAGAAGGAGATGTATTGAAACTCTAAATAGATTTAAAAAGCTATACTTTAACCAAGTAATGTATAGCTTGTATCAGTCATCTTAGAATAAGATATGTTGAGGTAACAAAAAACTAAAATTATAGTGGTTTGTAATACCAAAAGTTTATTTTGAAATGACTTACATTCTCATCATGAATTGGCTGCAGCTCCATGCTTTCAATCCCATGTCCAAGAGGATGGAGTAGATCTTGGGGACACGGCTCATGGAATAGGGAAAAGAGAGCAGGTTGGAACTACAATGCTTCTTAAAAGTTCTGCTCAATAGTTGCACATATGTTTTCTGCTCACATAGCATGGCCAAAACTGACTTCAATCAATGGAGTGTGAATGTATAATTCAACCACAGGGAAGGGCAGCAAATATTTGAACAACAATACAGTTTTACTACAATCTTCCATCTTGGATACAAATATTTTTTTCCTTCCTTTATTCATATAAAATGTACTCAGTTCATCGTTAAAGGAGACAACACAAATGTCTCTTCCAATCATAGTATCAGGCTCAAAGAATACAATTTTTATGACCATCTGCACAAGGTGTACATGTGAGTCCTTCTGATCTGGAAATACATGAACTAAAAAGAAACCAGGGACAGAATAACCATGATAAATACACCATTTTGGAAAGGGAAAAAGTGAGAGGTCTACAGCAGCCACTGATCCATAATAATGCTGAAAGCCCACAAGGCAGGCAGAGCCAGGACCCTGAATGATGACACTGGAAAATATTTCCTTAGTAGGTCCTAGTTCTGCCACTGCAGTCACTGCCCAGTCCATTATTCTCCATGGCTCTTGGTTCCACCTCTGGAAGGCCCTGCCTTTTCTATTTTCCCTCTTGGCCACATATAAATACCTTGGGGAACACATCCTCCTTGGGGGCTGAGCAGCTCTCTTTGACCTGTTTCGTGGTCACAGAAACATGAAGGCCTGAGTACAATCTTCCTGGGGTATCAGTGAAGCAGGTAGAAAATACTTTGTATAATAATACAATTACCACACAGACTCCAGCTTTATTTTTGTTGAAACTTTCCATGGAAAAACTAGTCCTACTGACTTGGAGCTACGCTGGATTCTTTTTAGAACATGTGTTTCAGGTTCTAGGTTTTGTTTTGTTTTGTTTTTATGAACTCACAACTTGCCTTAGACAGAAACTCTTTTTGTTAATCAGCTTGTTGTTCGGTATGCCTGAATAGTTATGTTGAATTGGGGTTATGAGTAGCATAATTGGATCAGCAGCTTCTAAGAATATATTCTACATTTTTGCACCTGCCTATCAGG
Organism: Lepilemur ruficaudatus; assembly: GCA_963574885.1. Taxonomy (NCBI): domain Eukaryota; kingdom Metazoa; phylum Chordata; class Mammalia; order Primates; family Lepilemuridae; genus Lepilemur; species Lepilemur ruficaudatus. The sequence continues at coordinate 10,491 of CAUYRT010049030.1, forward strand.
TCAGAGAAAAATGAAATTTATCAAGGTATGATGGCTCTTCTTGTCTTGCTGTAATGGATTTGGAATATTCTACCTGCAATGAAGAGGGCTTCCCATTGAAATACCATAGGCTTTTTAAAAAATTAGTCTTAGTCTTAAATCCTATCCCTCAAAATTAGGAAATATGAGTGATAATTTTAGAATTTTTTAAAAGAATTTCCTTCACATTATAGTGCTTTTTTGAAGGTCATTGTGAATTACTTCCTGGTTTCATATTTCAATTTGATTCAAAATTTGCATTTCATTTTCAAAATGGAAATATATTTATTCTCTTTTCTGATTATAAAAGTAATACATGCTCATTATTTAAAAAGTTAAATAATATGAAATTAACAAAACCTGACCTGGTTACCTCACCAGCTGGGAAGTGAAAATTTCTATATGGACACCTCATATATAAAGCAGAGGCAGCTGGATGCCACAATCCCAAGATGGGCTCCATGTGTGTACTGGATCATCTCCAGCCAGCCTGTACTTACTTAACCACGTCCAGTTCATCACCAGCTAATCAACAGCACTCAGAGATTTTGCTTTCTTAACATGGGACCAAGAGGATCCCTTGAGTTCAGGTGTTCAAGGTTGCAGTGAGCTAAGATCATGCCACTGCACTGTAGCCTGGGTGACAGAATTTGACCCTATTTCTAAAAGCAATAAAGGGGAGGGACACAAAGTAATCTACAGATTTAATGCAATTCCTACCAAAATACCAGAATTAGAAAAAACAATCCTAAATTTCATATGGAACCATAAAAGAGTCTGAATAGCCAAAGCAATCCTAAGCAAAAAGAACAAATCTGGAGGCATCACATTACTTGACTTCAAATTATACTATAGGATACTAGAAGGCTATACTAACCAAAACAGCATGATATTAGTATAAAAGTAGACAAATGGACAATAGAACAGAATAGAAAAACCAGAAGTAGAACCCCATACCTACAATCAACTGATCTTCAACAAAGCAGATAAAAGCATACACTGGGGAAAGGACACCCTATTCAATAAATGGTGCTAGGAAAATTAGATAATCACACACAGAATAATGAAACTGGATCCCCATCTCTCACAGTATATAAAGTGGCTTAAAGACTTAAATGTGAGACCTGAAATCATAAAAATTATGGAAAAAAACTAAAAAAGACTCTTCTGGGCATTAGCCTAGGCAAAGAATTTATGACTAAGACCCTGAAAGCAAATGCAACAAAAATAAAAATAAACAAATAGGACTTAATTAAACTAAAAAGCTTCTGCATAGCAAAAGCAAAAAACAATACAATAAATAGAAACCTATAGAATGAGAGAAAATATTCACTAGCTATACATACAACAAAGGACTGGTATCTAGAATCTATGAAGAATTCAAACAACTCAGCAAGAAGAAAACCCTCCATTTTTAAATATAATATATTTTTCATAAAGTAATTTTAATAAATTACTTAATAAATTCATAGCTCAAAAATTGTTCCAGGGTGTGTTAACTATCTATTGCTGTACAAAACAATTACCCCAAAATTTAGGTGCTTAAAAAACTAAATATTTGTTATCTCATCATTTCTGTAGGTCAGAATGCAGTAGAGGCTTAGCTGGGTAACTGTGGCCCAGGGCCTCTGATAAGGTTGTGGTCATGATTTTGGCTAGGAATATAGTTATCTGAGGGCTTGCCTGGGGCTGAAGGACCTACTTCTAAGATGGCTCACTCACATTACTAGTAGCTGTTGGCTGGAGACGTCAGTGCCTTACTAGTTGTCAGAATGCTTTAGTTTCCCACCACATAGAATTCTTCATAGGGCTGACTTCCCCCAAAATAAGTGGAGAGAGGGAGAGGGAGAGAGAGAGAGAGAGAGAGAGAGAGAGAGAGAGAGAGAGACAGGAAGAGAAAGCAGTTGTGATGCCTTTTATGTTCTAGTCCCTAAGTCACACAACATCATTTCCACCTTTTTCTGTTAGAAACAAGTCACTAAATATGGTCCACACTCAAAGGAAAGGAAACTAAACTCTTAAAGGGGAAAATATAAAAGATATGCCATATTTGCCATTTTTTTAACACATTAACTGCCATGTGAGTTGTATGTATTTAACTAACACTAGTTTTGAGCCCAGGGCCTCATGAAGCAAGTGAAGACTCAATTCTCTGAAACAAATTCAATGACTGTGTCATGAGTCACGTACAACTCAAGTGGCGTGCAGTGTAGAAATTGATTCTAGCACCATGTGGGTTACACAGAACTCACATACAGAAAACAATAAAAATAACAAATTTTTCATTAAATTAGTAAGAATAGTTTTGTTTTTGAGATTTTTATCCTATTTTCATAATAAAACACTGTGGCTCCAGGAAAAATTATTTTTTTTCTAATGTAGCAGTCAATGTGTTAAAAAATTACCACACAGAGTAAGTCCAATTGTGGGTACGATTTCAGCAAATTTCTTTTTTTTCCTGAAAATTATTAGCTCATGAAAGCTTATCTTTCTTTAGTTTGGGAAGATTTTTTTGTTCCAATAATATCTTTGGTATTTTCTTCTGTTATATTTAATATTTGGTTTAGCTTTTCCTCATGAATTCTGATTATTCTACAATATATGTTTCAGCTTTCTGTTCACTGTAGTTGCATCTCTTTTGTAACTTTTACATCTGTGTTCTTTTCCTCTGCAATCAGGTAAAAGATCGCAAGTTTGTACTGTGCATAAATTCTACTCTGTTTGACCTCCAATATCATTTTAAATTCTGTAATATTGTTTATCTGCAATACTTTCACATCTCATCCACATCTGTTTTTATCTCATACTGTTGCCTTTTCATGTCAACTTGTTGGCTTCCTTCCTGGATTATTCTCACCATGCACATTTCAGCTCTTCTTCATCAAAATAATTTTTTCTTGTATCAATTGGAGATGCCAAAAAGTTTAATGATTTTTTTTTTCTGAATTAGAAATTGATAATTTTCATAGTTGTGACTTCACCATCTAAACCTTCCAGATTGATGTTATTTTCTGTAGGCTCACGGATGCGTTCTTTTCACTTTCATTATAACCTTGGCATGTGTCAACAAACAAGATGTGTGGGTTCCCTTAGTTGTGTCCACTTGTAAACAGATGGTAGTTTCTTATTCATATCTTATCAACTAAAGGGAAGGTTGATGAGTTCACTCCAAGACCAATACCTACCTCCTAGAGGGAACTCATCTATTACAGCTCTGCTTTCTTGAGAGGGCATCTATCCTCTGCTGCTATTGTCTGGCATTATGATCCTGTGAACAGGCAGAATACCTGGAACACAATATTTTTTGATGCACATTTCCCAGCAATCTGCCTGTTTCTGCCTATCACTTACAGATTTTATTTATGGGCTACATCTACTAGAATGGGATTACCGTCTATATCCCATTTGTTTTATCTGTTGCATTGTGGGTGCAGCTGTGTATGTAGAGGGCTATAATAAAGGGGTATTGAAAGGAAAGAGTAGCATCCTTGAGAAGCAAACACTGTAGTGCAAAGAATAGCTTCTAATTTTCTGTTTAGCGAAGATCATGGATTCTGAGTAGGGGACAGATAGTGGGAGTACATACAGAATCTTTTCTTTTTCTCTAATAGCTTCTGTTTTCCAGGAGACGAAGGTTGGGCATTTTATGAGGTAAAATTTAAATAGCTTTGCTTTTTGTCCAGGATTTTTTTTTTTTTTTTGCCTTACACTTAGTAGTTAGCCCTTTCAGATTCTAGCATGAAATCGTTCATAAGTCAGAATTTTTACAATTTCTGTGAATGTTCAATTGTTTTTTGGCCTGTATAGTTGTTTTAGTTGGATATAATAGATAAAGTTGTATTGTGGCAACCAGCCAGGATGGCATTTTAACCTGGAATTTCCAGGTTAAAATGCCATCCTGGCTGGTTGCCACAATACAACTTGGCATTATCTATATTAAGAAAAAAGAAAATACTTTAAACATTCAACAATAGAGGATAAACAAAGTAAATTATGGCATATCTTTGTGAAAAAACACTTTGTAGTTATTAGAAATCATATTGTTGAAGCATTTTTAATGGCATGGGGAAATGCCCACAATTCATCACTTGATAAAAAAAAATTATGAAACTGTATGTTCAATGTGGTTCCAGTTTCATAAAACAACAAAAGAAGGAAAACAAAAAAAGTAAGAAAGATACATAATATAACATTAACAGAGGTTGTCTAGGCAATGCAATTAGTGGTAACTTTCATGTTTTATTTTGAATATTTTTCTTCATTTCTTTAAAATTTTTAAAATTCAGTTTTATTTTCCTTACTTCTAAATTTATTAAAATATGTAAAAAATTATATTTTTAAATTATCAATTTATAACTATAAGTTAATTTTTTTGCAAAGGTTCTATTTTCTCTAAGTATTAGTATTATATGTAATGGTTTGGGAGTAGAAAGGAAAATGTATTCTCAGGTATAGAGAGAAATTTCTATCCAACTAAGAGCAAAGATATGTGAGAACCACGGTTTTCTAACTTTAATATAGCACTAGTTAGTACGGATTTATTGTATTTCAAAGTAATTGATGTGTACGTAGTCTAATGTGTGCCACACACTTGTGTATATCTTCTAAGATTGATTTGAAGGTATCCAATGGCCACGTTAATAGGATACTGGTATCTTATATCTGTGAGAGGACATTTGGCCACAGTAAAAAAAAAAAAAAAAAATGATCTATAGCCCAGTGGTTCTCAAACTGTGGTCCTCGGACCAGAAACAGCAGCATCACCTGGGCTCATATTACAAATGCAGACTACATTCATTCATACTACAATTCATACTACAAATGCAAATCCTCCAGCTTCGCCTCAGACCTACGGAATTAGAGACTCTGTGGTTTAATAAGCCCTCCAGATGATTCTAATACATGCAAATTTGAGAACCAGTGCCATGGTCATGGAAATGTGGCCATTATCAAAAGAGCAGAAGCCTTTTACAGGTATGGTCACAAAGAAACAAAAACACTCCAAGAGGCAAAAGGCTCTGGTGGTCTGCTAGATAAATATTCAAAAGCTATGATCTACTGAGAGTACCACATTGACCAATAGTAAAGTGGGAACTTGATCTTATTTCTTCTGTCATTCTAGTAAGCCACATGTACTTATTGTGGAAAATAAAGAATAAAAAAATGCAAAGCCTACCATATAAAGTGTTCCTGTGAACCACTTAACTGGTGTATCATAATGTAAGAATTAGCAGAGGCGCAGAAATATGGTGCCCTGGGCTGTGGCAGAAATGATTTGCCATCACTCCAGCCCTGCAGAAGACGGGGCTGATGTTAACGAGCCACATCTAAGGTCATTTGTTGAACCACAGTGCTTAGTGGGGAAGATTTTGGTGTAAAGACTGAAGGTATCAGAACTCAGAGATTCTGAAGAAGGCTGGCTCTTCCTAGGCTCCCTTTCTTATATGCAGTGACGTGGTAGAGGGGCCCTGGGCCACTTTGCATTTGGGAAGAAGCATCTTTGTGGGGAAGCCTGGACTGAAAAGGCTGCTGTAGACTTTAGGAAGAAAATCTCTTTTCTCCACTTTTTTGACTTGTGGTGTGCTTTGCTAGGTAGTGGGTTGGTAATATGAATGTGACTGAGATTGGATATAGGTCCAGGTGAAAGGGGCTAAGAAGGGTATTTGCCTTAGGCTTGCAGGTAGCCCAGGTACTAGGAGTCCTTTTCTTGGTAGGGTTGCCAGATTTGGCAAAAACAAAACAAACCACAATACCCCCAATGCCCAGTTAAATTTGAATTTTAAATAAACAACAAATAATCTTTTAGTATAAATATGTCCCATGCGATATTTGGGACTTACTATAGAGTATAACTTTTTTCATGTATCAAATATATATATTTTATATGTATAATATTTAGTATATTATTTTAGCATAATTAAAATTTTATTATTATGTCTACCTATCTTATCTCATTCAATTGGATGTTTTAGGGGATATGGATTATACTTTATACCTCTAGCATGCAACATTTGAACCATACTTATACAGTCTATTTGTTGTTCATCTGAAATTCAAATTAATGGGGTCCTGTATTTTATCTGGCAGCCCTGCTAGACACACTTAGCTCATTAGGAGACTTCACTAGGATTGGAACAAAAGCCTTACAAGGTAAAAAAAGATTTTACCTGAATGCTCATCCCCCTTCAGGAACATGGCCTGGTAATGGTTGAATGGCTGAAGATTTGGGTGTTCAGCATTCCTGTGTTCCAGCCATCCTAACACTACCTTAATATGACTCACAAATAGCAGTGGTACACCTGACCAGCTATACGTGCAAGTCATTTTTTCCTTTCAGTAATGTCCAACTTTGTGAAGGATGTTGAAAAGAGGTGAGGGCAGGGGTGGAGCTGGTTCCTTTGCATGACCCAAGATTAATTTCTTTTGAGAAAGGTATTTTCCTGGTTCACTAATTGCAGAAAATACAATCATGGTTCCTCTGCATACAATTTTCAAATAGAAGTCACAGCATTACTGATGAATGGGTCCATCTCTAGGACTAGCAGTCAAATTCAGCCAGGAGGTCAGTAAAGCAGTTGTGATTTAGACTTGGTTTTCACATTCCTGTCTTCATGACAGTTTATCAAAAAAAAAAAAAAAAAGGCAGTAGTTTCAATAAAAGAAAACTGCCATTTTATAAAAAAATCAAGTCCAAAGCTCATTAAAGAAGGTTAAAGGAATTTATTTCATGTTCTCCAAGTTGGCCTATTTGTCAGTCTGGAAGCACAGTTCTATACAAAGGCTTTGTATACTGCTGGTTTTCAGCTGGGGAAGTTGCGTATGAGCTATTGCTCCTCTCCCAGGTGAGAACAGGTGTACACCACTTTAAATTTCCCGTGGATCTGATTGCATCATTTGTTATATTATCCAACATAATGACATGAAATACGTAAATAATAAAATGCCAGTTGCTGGCTGAAAATTTAAAGTGGCAGAACCTCTTTCTTCTGTTGGAGAGGCTGCTATCTGTTGATGGAGCTTTCACCACTGAAAAATGAAAAGCAAGCTGAAGGGAGCCACAGGGGAAAACGTACTCTTCTGTCTGGTAAAGTGAATACGAAAAGGAACAGCAGGACATTGCCCCAACTCCATCCTGCACAATTGTCATATCTTCCCCCAGTTATCATATGCCTGACAAAACAGGTTAACTTTCAAGCATGCATTTAAATCGGAAGACTGTGGGAGCGAGTCTATGCGAAGGTCAAAGGCTCTGCTACAAAGAAGGAGTAAAAGAAGCTGCAACGTTTTACACTGTGTGTCTGTTTGTTTAAATACATATGGTTACTTTTGCTTGTCTTTTCATCCAAGTGTCAAGTTGATAGGTAGGTGCTCATTTGGGGTAGAATCTATAGTTTGGGGGAGGCAGTGCAAATGTATAATATGATGATTAAAATATTTCCCACAGATTTGGGAACTCAAGGCACAAATTTTCCAAGCTGATTCCACAAACCGTCTTGCTACTCAAATTCTTTAAAAGCCCAGAAATTTTCCCTAAACTTGGGTAACATTATCAGCAGACTTCTGTCTGCAACATAAACAAAATGAACCACGATTTTTTATTCAGTTAAATTCAACACAAACATACTGAGCCCCCATTCTGGAAGCTTTGTGTGAAGTGCAAGGAATATGAACACAGTTTAGTGAGTAAAACACACAGTTTCTGCTCCTGAGGGCCTTATGGTCTTGTGGATCATTTTATTATGAATCCAGGGTTTCAAATGTATGATGTCATTTATAGCCAAGAGATAAAAAAGCTTCACAAAATTATAAGTCTTCACTTCTAAATCCCTTTTCTAAAAACAGAAAAGGTATAATTTTCAGATAATGTTCTTTAACTGTTGGTACAGAAATGACAATTAAAGTTTAACTCAGTAAATGTCTCTAGATAGTAACACCAGGACAAGAGTTGCAAGTTTATATATATATATATATATATCCCTTACAAGAGAATAAATAACACATTAACGCCTAACGTTTTGTCCTAATCAATATTGCTGGGCTTCTAGTTCTGGATGAGCAAAAACTAGATTCACAAAATATATTCTGGAGACCCTACAGAAGACATAAACAGTGTGGTGCAGGACTTAACGGGGGATTTGGCTATGGAGCAGTTGCTGGTGTGTTGGATAAGGGATGGAAGCCAGCACTGTACACAGTTATGAGACTTGCCAGCTCAAAGTATTATCTGCTTATGAATTAAGAATGCATTTTGATGGAGCTCTGCTAATTTGCCTAAAGGAATGAGGACCATAGGAATAGAAAAATCTCCCAGATTGGTGAGACACTGATGACCTCAACTCTGTGTCAGTTGTAGTTGAATATGTATGTGGGAGGAGAAAACATTATGTATTTATATTGTTACCATTCTGGGCAATGTTTTGGATGGTGTACCATCTGACTATAACTATTCTGACTTAAAACTTGTCATTTGCAACAAAAGTGAAAATGAGTTTTTGAGATATTTATTCAGAACTATCATGGTGTCTTATGCCTGGGTTTTTTTTTTTTTTTTTTTGCATGTACATTAGCATCTCTTCTATGCTTCATCTCTACCCTTCTCTTCCCTCCCCTTTCAACTCAATTCCTCCTAGCATGAGAGTAAACATGCATTGCAAACTGACGATGGCTTAAAATTGTGAATCTGGATTAATGAAATGTAAATGGTATGTCCCCTAGAATGGAATGATTGCACAAAGTTCCATTATAGTTATAGATGTACCGGTCTTATCTCATTTGTGTTTCTTTTTGAGGGCATGGATTTTACTTTATACCTCCATGAGCCCTCTTTTGTGCCTTAAAAACAATGGATGCCCATTAAGCATTTATTGGATAAATGAATAAATGAACGATTCTAGAGACTTGTTTATAGTCCTATGCAAAATGATACATAATACCAAATGCTTCCATGAACTAAATGTTAAAAAAAAAAAAAACCTGAGGATCAGAAGCACCAAAATGTGTGCATTCATAACAAATAGTGCTAGTTACAAAGCTGCCTAATTAATCACCATTATTATTATTAACAGATCTCAGTCTTGCCAACAACATGGTAGAACATCAACTAAAGTTTGTAGAATGAGCTGATATTCTTTTTCCTTAAATCCTGTTCCTACTTGATCATGGTCCTTCTATTCAAAGAATTCACATTTGTTTTTTGTGGGGTTTTTTGCTTTCAAAAATCTTTTTTTAAAATTTATTTTTAAATTTTTTAATTTCAGCATATTGTGGGGGTATGAGTCAGAGGTTCAAGCATGTCCAGCCCCCAGACGGTGCTCACCACACCCATTAGGTGTGAATATACCCATCCCCTTCTCACCCCTCCCACCCGTCAGACTCCCGATGAATGTTACTACTGTAGTGCACTTAAGTGTTGATCAGTTAATATCAATTTGATGGTGAGTACATGTGGTGTTTGTTTTTCCATTCTTGTGATAGTTCACTTAGTGGAATGGGTTTCAGCTCTATCCAGGATAATATAAGAAGTGCTAGATCAAAATTGTTCTTTGTGGCTGAGTAGAACTCCGTGGTATACATATATGGCATTTTATTAATCCACTCATGTATTGATGGGCACTTGGATTGTTTCCATGATGTTGCAATTGTGAATTGTGCTGCTATAAACATTCTAGTGCAGATGTCTTTTTTATGGAATGTCTTTTGTTCTTTTGGGCAGATGTCCAGTGATGAGATTGCCGGATCAAATGGTAGTTCTACTTGTAGCTCTTTGAGGTATCTCCATATTACTTTCCACGGAGGTTGTACTAGTTTGCAGTCTTACAAACAGTGTATGAGTGTTCCTATCTCTCCTCATCCATGCCAACATTTATTGTTTTAGGACTTTTTGATAAAAGCCTTTCTCACTGGAGTTAAGTGGTATCTCATTGTGGTTTTGATTTGCATTTCCCTGATGATTAGAGATGCTGAGCATTTTTTCATATGTTTGATGGCCATTAGTTTATCTTCTTTTGAAAAGTTTCTGTTCATGTCCTTTGCTCATTTTTTGACAGGGTTGTTTGATTTTTTTCTTGATGATTTTCCTGAGTTCTATATAGAGTCTAGTTATCAGCCCTTTATCTGATGTGTAACATGCGAATATTTTCTCCCATTCTATAGGTTGTCTGTTCACATTTGATGGTATCAATGGACATCTACAAAACCAGTTCTGATATGCTTGCATGGTAGAGACCAGATAGCTAGAAAATGAAATAGCTAAGTCACAGTGTCTGGAATCAGATGTTCACGAGTTTGAATCTCAGCTCTGCTAATTGGCTCTCATTTCCTTCCCTTGTAAAAATTCGCACATAGTTGTGAGAATTAAGTTAGATAAATGCATATAAAGTATATGGCACATGGTAAGCACTTATATGTGATAAAGCTATAGAACACTAGGGAAGATGTGATAACTTTTCCTGATTTAAGTTGGAAGTAGATTTTGAGCTAGACCTTGAAGGATGAGCTGGTGTTTATTATTTTAGTTTATTTTATTTTATACATAGAAATAAGAGAATGAGATTCCAGATAGAGGAAACAGCATGAGCAAAGGCACTAAGGTTGGAAAATATATATGTTCAGAGATCAAAAGGCCACCCACATACTGTCCATAGGTAGTCCCTAGAGCACAGTGAATAGTATGTAAGGATGGCCAGGAGGACATTTAAAGCCACGGGCCTGTTCATAGCATAGATGATGCTTAGAACCTCTCTCTTGACTTTCAATGAATGAGTTCTTTAATAAATACCAATATTCTTGAACCCCAAATTTAAATTTCTAACAGTTTTCAATATCTCCAAGGATGTTTAAATTCAGTCAACACAGATTGCTGGGTAGAGGATCTTTATTCAACACCCTGAAAGCCAAGAGCCTACCTGTTCTGGGAATATTAAAGCCTCCTCAGTATGCGTTGACAATGAGGGCAGATGTTGCTGCCAATATTTTTAGACAGAATTCAGAGACCTGCTAAGAATTCTGAGCAGCTGAGCATTTCACTTTCCATATAGGCTATTAGTCATCCACAGACATATCTTTAAATGCCCTAGTATGAAGTTTGCTCATCTTGATCATGCAATTCCAACATCAGCTGTTTGTGGATGGTTATTTAGTAATTGTGATTTAAAGAAGTGCAGTGGGGTCCATTTAGAGTGGACCAACCTATTTATAGACAGGAAGCCCAGAATTACTGCCATGCTTTGGGAAAATTATAGTTCTACTTATAATGATTTCTTATTTTCCATTACATTTGGCTAGAAGAAAATAACAACTGTAGGTTTTTTACTTGGTTTTTGATTCCCTGGGTAGGACTGCAGTGATAAGCATAAAATGTTCAATAGCATATAGATGGTTAGCATAGTAGATGTCCCATGCCATATGGTAGGCATATTTTCAATAAATATTTGTTGAATAAATAAATGAATGAAATCAGCCGACCCATACTTTCAAATTGTATCACAGAATGTGTGAAGCATTAGTTAAAGCTGACACCTATGGCCATGCTGCGACATGCAAGAAAAAAAAGTGAGATATTTTCTAGGAGACTCATGGGCTGGTGTCAGTTTGTTGACCTTGAGCCAGTCATTTAACCTCTTTTATTTCTTCTTTAGAATAATGAAGGGCTTGAACTCAGTGGTAACTAATGTTCCTTCTAGCTCCAAAGCCTTATGATCTAAATTCTGATTTGCCTGATACCAAAAGACATGAAATGGTCCCTTGTAACATTTGCCCAAAATTGAACTATTTTGTTACACATTTGAAGCATTCAATACATCTTAAATTTTTTTTATGACAATAATGTTTCCTTTAATGGTTTGCTGCCTTATTTGAATTTTTTTCTTCTATGTTCCCATTGTACTTTGTACATCTTTTTCTTGTACTGAGCCATTTCTGATTCTGCTCTCTCCCTCTCTAGCCAGGAAGTCCCGAGAGGCAGAAAGTGTGCCTTATTCATCTCTGTATCCTTTAAGCACCTACTACAATGCCATGCATAACGGAATCCCTTTTTTACAATCCCAGCGTTATTTGTTTAACAGTCATCCTGGAATAATGGTTCCACCCTAATTTGTGGGTTTAATAAAATGCAGCTGCTGCAGCAGCCAACCCATTTTATCTCTCCCTCCCCCGTTACCTTCTAGCCACACGGCTGCCTTTTGAGTCCTCAAAAATGCCAAGTTTATTCTGGCTTCTGGGACTATGTCCTGGCTGGAATGCTTTTTCCTGAGGTTCTCCTTCAGGTGTCAGCACCAAAGTCACCATTTCAGGAAGAATTTCCTGCTCCATCCCCCAGCCACCCTCACCCCGTTGCTCAGGAAATGTTGCCTTCTCCTTATAACACCACTACCTGAAATGACCATAGTTTTTAAGCTTGTTTTGTTTGTCTTTCCCACTAGAATATAAGATCCACAAAAGCACAGAGTGTGTCTGTTTTGTTTTTCACTTCTATTGCCAGCAGCTAGAACAGTGCCTGGCTATGGTAGATGCTTGTTGAATATTAGTGGAATAACTTAATTATTCCACTAATAATGCCCTGTCCCTCCTTCTTCACCAGCTCCCACCACCTGCTGCCCCTTTCCCCTGGTCTCCACCACCTTCTCTCCCTTTGCCCATGTCATACCTGGGTCACTGGCCATCACTCAGCACCTTCATGAAATATTTACCGTATTTTTTTTTACTATCTTCAAGGCTACCAAACAGAAACTTCCTTGTATCTGCCCCATTTTATGACTAAAAATAGAAAGTATAATCTGTAAACAAGTAAAGATTTTATTTTGTCAGGGAACAGAGAAAAATTCTTTGAAATTTTAATGTGATGTTATTGCTAGACATTACGTGATTATAATAATGGGAATGGAGTTGAAGGCGTACAGGAAACTTGCCAGTTTATAGAATAAGAGCATGCTAATAATAATTGTTATTATAAGACTTCATTAGCACTGATACTATCTTGGGTTCTATATATAAAAGAAAGAAAATAAATAGCTCATCATAGGGCAAGGCAAATCAACTAATATTTAAAAAATAACTATAATCTGATGACATAAGACAATGTTTTATTTTGTGAGTATTATCAGAGCAGCTTTTCATAAAATGAGACCCCTCACAGAACAGTTGCCTGCAGAAGGAAGGCCTTGTTAAATAACTTCTAGGCAGGAGAACAAGTGGAAGCAGTTTCAGACAAAATCCTGCTGTAGTTTCAAACTTTCCGTTAGGTTGCTGCAGCCGTTGTTGGACTGTTGCTCTTTAGCCAGTTTCCTACCCTTCCCCTATCCTTCCCCTGCTCCGCTATGTGCCACCAAGGACTGAAATGCAGAGTTCCCAGGTCCTTTTGCCAACTGACTTTCACTTAGAGTCTGTCTATGGGAGTTCCTGTCAGGAAATTGGATGTGAAAGGAGGGGAAAAGTCAATGTATCTCTCCCTTGTTTCTCTGCTTTCCACCATGTCTCCACAATGGCTGCATCTTCTCCCTGGCTCCTGGGCTCTTGCATTCGTCCTTCCAGCCCTAGAGATGAGAGCCACTTTCTGCTGTTGCTAATATCTGGGCTGCCTCACCATTTCCTATTTTTCTTTTTGTTATTCTAACATATTTGTAATTATTACCTAATATAAACTTCCCTCTATGGAAAGATCTGCAGTGAGTTCTCTTGTCTTGAGTAAATACTGATTGATACAATAGTCTGGTAGTCACTGGTTTGGGAAGTTTTAAATTTAAATTTCTGAACCTATAGTCTTTAGAGAGGCCTCAAGAAAGAGAAAACATATCTCCACTAACTTGGGCCACATTCCTTTCAGGCACTTCATACAGTGCTTAATCTCCATTGAAAAAAAGTAATTGAAGTTTAAGAATGATGGATAATTCATACACAATAATAATGAAAGCATGATTTAAATATAATAATGGGAACTTTAGTTTTTTAAAAACCCATTTAAGTAGCTAATTAATAAAGGAACAAGGAAGGGTAATAGAAGGTTCTCAACACAAAGCGATTCCACTGAGAGCGAAAACAAAAATAGCTTTCTTAGAAACCAATAATATTTGCCTATTCTAAAGGCATGGATATCTTGAAACTCGTTTTACTGATATTTGAGAACAATCTAAATGCAAAGTCAAATGATATTCAACAAAACATTTCTGGAGAGTTATACAACTCTAAACAACATGTGGGGAAGATAAGCAAGAAGGGATTCAAAAGGCTTCAGTAATGACGCCAGCCACAAGAGTCTCTGATACCAAAAAACAGAGCTGTGTGTTCTAATAGTAGTCACAGCCATAATGGCAGACAAGAGGGACAATATTGTTAGAAAACTGAATACAAGCTAGACAATATATTATTTTAAAAATCTAATATACCTGACTGAATCCCTAAGATATAGACCTGCACCCCTTTCAGAAAGATACAGTGGCTTGGGCGTTTTTCATATCACCTACCATGGTATTCTCTGATTTTCAGGCTATGTTTTGCAAAAAGCATGACCTGAATGAATATGCCTCAAACTGAAGTTTCTAAAAAAAACCAATAGTTTAACCTGGAAAACTTTGCATTGCGCATCTCCTTCTTCTATCCCTTCTCAGACTATTTCAGATCTTTCCTTTCTTCTCTGGTTTTTGCAGTGCAATTCCAGAGATCCAGGAAGACACTTTCTTTTTTATGACTTCTTTTCTCCTCTCACAACATATTATGTTCTCTATGGTCTAAAAACTTGTCATTAAAAAAGATCACAAACAAATGCATACTGAGTAATACGTGATTGTTAACAATTCAAAATGTTATCTATTCTGGGAAGAGAAGTTAAAGATATGAAGTGTTTAAAAGCCACTCATTTGAATTTTAGCTCTAACACTTATTTACTCTTTGTGTGGTATCAGATGAATTACTTAACTTCTATATGCTTCAATTTATTTCATCCTTTACACTCATGAGTTGCTTAACAACAGGGATACATTCTAAGAAATGTGTCGATGGGTGATTTTGTCATTGTGTGAATACCGTAGTGTGTACCTACACAAACCTAGATGGTATAGCCTACTACACACCTAGGCTATATGTATAGTCTATTGTTAGGCTACAAACCTGTACAGCATGTTACTGAACTAAAGGCCGTAGTCACTGTAATGCAATGAGAAGTATTTGTGTATCTAATCATATAAAAGGTACAATAAAAACATAGTATTATAATCTTATAGACCACCATCATATATATGGTTGGTCACTGACTAAAACGTCATTATAGGGTGAATGACTCTGCTAATAGTACGTTATTTGTCAGATTTCTTAGTAGCAAACAATGGAATCTACTTTGGCTATTTTAAGGTGAAATCAAAAATTTTAAAGGATATTAGGCAGCTGATAGAATCAGTAGGAGCAATGCAGGAATAGCATCAATTTTAAAGTTTCAGGACCGATGAACAATGCCCTAAGCCATGATGAAGAACTAGATCGATGAGGAAACTACCACTACAGCTGCCTTCTAAGTCCAAGTGGACAGGGATTCTTCTGCATTCACCACTGCCACACGTTTAAAACATATGCATGCTCTTTCCCACCCATGCAGAGCCTCTTACCGTAACTGCTCAATTCCAATTGAAGTCTTGCACAGGTGGATCAGTTAGGTTGAAATTATGGCACATCTCCACCTTAGCTGCAAGGGAGCCTGAGGCAAGCAAGTGTTTGTGTACACCTTGGAAACGTGGGGCTCATACAGGGAATTATTAAAACAACAGATGTCTACTGTAAGTGCTCACCTCCTGTAACTTGAGTAAGGCATGCTTGTGCTGATGCACATAAAATGTTTAGCAGGGATTCGGTTCATAAAGCACGCTACAAAAAAAGACAGATTTTCTTAATGGTTGTTATAAGAAGCTGGGAATGACCTGGATTCCCAAACTAAGCACCAACTAATGGTTTGTCAGGGAAAAACTAGCTCAACCACTATGAGCTCCCGTGTGATTAACTCAATACTTGCTTTAATGAGATCAAGAACAAGGCCTCAACCACAAAATACGGAGACTACAGGCTAGATACGGGGTAAGGACCTGGAAAGGAGGTATGAGGATTCTGTAGATTAATGTGAATAGATACAAGGGAGCCCTGGGAAGAAGAAATTTGATCAGACATGAGAAAATCATGAGAGATTTAATTGTAAATAAAATTCTACTTACAAAGAATAAATAAGACCTTCTATTAGATAGATTTGTAAGATGACTACAGTTCACAATAATCTACTGTATATTTCAAAAGACCTAGAAAAGAAGAGCTTGAATCATTCTAGCATAAATAAAAGACAAATATTTAAGGTGATGGATATTCCAAGAACACTGATTTGATCTTTGCAAATTATACGAATGTATTAAATTATCACATGTACCCTGAAACTATGTGCATTGATTATGTATTAGTTAAAAATAATAAAAATACAAAATAAATAAAAAAGATTTCATAGCTTTATGTGACCCTGTTTTCGTCCACTTATTTGTATATGAAAGATATTTGTGATTGTTTATACTTTGGTTGAACAGTACTTATGAAAAGAGGCTAT
The DNA here is from genome assembly GCA_963574885.1 of Lepilemur ruficaudatus. Taxonomy (NCBI): domain Eukaryota; kingdom Metazoa; phylum Chordata; class Mammalia; order Primates; family Lepilemuridae; genus Lepilemur; species Lepilemur ruficaudatus. Next base: position 27,073 of record CAUYRT010049030.1, read on the forward strand.
TATTTTTTAATGGCATTTGTCAAAATATAAAACATAGAATATGTAACTCAAGAAACTTAAGACCCATATATTAACTTCCCTTCCTGTTCAAACTCTATTCAGAACTATACACCATTGTGTACTAGAGATGTTATTTTTCCAACGTCAAATAAGGTAAGTAGTGGTTTGCACGAAAGCTTGGATGTTGCACAACCATTTTCCTTAGTTCCCAGAAGATGTGCTTATATGCTGCTTCCCTTTAGCATATGAGGCACACTTCAGTTTAAAATGCAGATGTTCTTGGTTACAGTTGCTATGTGAAATGTTATGAGATAGAAATTACTGTCATAATTAATAATAGGTGAAGGTTTTACCTTTGATGTGCTGCATTCTACATTTGATTGAGCCTTTTTGACTGTATTTATTGTACGTCTCTATCATCCCATTGGTTTTCTGGCTGTTTGTGTGCTTAGCTTGATGTCTGTTTCTATTTAGTCAAGGCTATTATACCTTTCAGACTTATTTTCAACTGCTTTGTAAACCCGTATGGTTTAAGTTTAAAGGGAGATTTACACCATTATACTCCTGGATATTAAAACCTACTTGTGTCTTTATTCACTTTGCTATTCTTAAAAAGATGCTCTAATTTATTGAGAATATGTATATAATTTTGTACTCGTAGTAGCTAAAATCAGAACAAAGACAATCCAGAAAGTAGACTGTCCTAAAGCCAAAAATTTTAGTAAAATAAAAACTCTAAATATATGTGACATTATTACAATTTAAAAATCCTCTTCACATATGCCAAGGAGGAACTTAATATAACACTTTGGTGTTACATTAAATTGGATTTTATGATTGGGGTAGACATAGTATATTTTTACCTGTCCAGCATCCTTTCCCCTTTCTTCTGGAAATAGCACCTTAATTTTGCCTTGAGAAATGTCTCCTCCCCAATGGAATACAATATTGATGAGACTGTTCATCAAGGTGACCCAACCTCTCCTGGAAAATGGGTGGGCACATGATTAAGGAGACATTAGTAACCTTCTCCCTGGAAGGAACATAATTCCTCAAAGATCAAAAATAGTTACAGGACATTCATTCTGTCCATTTACCCCTTAAGAGACTACCTGTTCACTTCTTCTACCTAGCCATCCAGAGCTGTTCTGGTTTTAGTACTTTTCAAAGCTTAAATTTTCATCTCCTCCAATTCTAAGGGCTACCTGATATCCATTTTGTAAGATCATGGGCTCTTTTTTTCCTTAGGATCTTTCATTTGCAACTAAAGAACACGAAAGAACAACTAAAGAACATACAAAAATTGGGACGTGGAGTAAAGAATTCTGAGACTGAAGTGAAGTTGGCATTGGCTGTCATTAAGGTAAGATGATGGCAAATTGGAATAGGTAAATTCTTGCCTCAATGCCCCATATGAAAGTCAGAGGCTGTCTTGACCATGCTGAAAGAAATCTCTTGCCTCATATAGTTAAGGGCTGAGATTACCAAAAAACCAAGCCCAAAGTAAGACTCACAAGTTGCTGAATTATAATGATGGTAGAATTCACTACCACGTAGTGAAGGTTATGTAATGATCTGACTTTTATGCGAAGGTTAAGTAGTGATCTGACTCCTGACAATAGGAATGGTGATATATGGAGAAAATTCAGTGTTTGTAACACTCTGAACCCACAAGAACTCTCTGAAAAACTCCCATGAAGTATTCCCTTACCTCATGAGCTATTCCCCACATTGCCTGAGGAAGCAGAGACATTTTTTGCAGGAGGAGACTAATAAAAGCTTCCCTAAACCCAGCCATTACTATAGGCGAGTATCCAGAATCTGATCTCCACACAGATTGGGGTGACAAATTTGAAGTCAGGGCAAAGAAAAGCGTTGAAGAAATTTGCTAACATATATCATAAAAATCTGTAGTTTATGGTGACGGATTTTGAAGGTACTTGATAAAAAGGCATACATTAGTTTGAATGCTTTAATATGAACATGCCTTAGAATGACTGCTCTCAATGTGTTAGTTCAGACAGCTGGCTATAGTTCTAAAAGCTTTCTAGGTTGGTCAATGCAAACATGGATCCAATGCTTTCCTCAGTAATTAAACTGAAAGGCCAGAAATCCTATGGTATAATGTAGAACAGCAGTTTTCAAACTGTGGTTCCTAGACCAGCAGCATCAGCATAATTTGGGAACTTCTTAGAAATAAAGACTCCCAGACTCTACAGCAGCCCTGCTGAATCCAAAACTTTAGGGTTGGGGCACAACTAATTGTATTTCTAACATGCCTTCCAGGTGATTCTGTATGCTCAAGTTTAAGAACCACAAATGTAAGGAAATAGGTTTAAAGATTGGGAACCAGAAATGCTGGTTGTTACAATCAGGTACTTTCTGCCCACTCACTCTCTACCAGTGCCCTTCTAGAGGGCCTGGAAGATTTTCTTGTTCAGGAAGGCCTTGGGGTAGAGGGTCCTAGAAAGAACTCTCTTGGCACTTTTTCCCAGGATGGCCACACTTGTGCAAAGGACTGCAATGGGCACTTCCCTGACTTTAATGCACACAATCCCACAGTGGCAGAGAGAACAGATGCCAAACATAATAGGCATCAAGGCTGGTGATGGAACCAAAATTTTGGAGGCCACTCTGAGCCACAGATATCTCTGGGTGTTCTTAATTAAACATGAGCTCGCAAGGATTAAAATTAATAAGCAAGCACCCTTAAGTCTTTCTTGATTTATTTAATGAACAAACCAACAAAACCACTCCAGGTCTGGTGAATAAAGGTCCAACTGGAGCCATCACCCTAGAGACACACAGCCCCTCAGCAGGTCTCAGACCTGAGTCAGTTCATAGACCCAAGGTATCAACCAAGAAAAAACAGTAGGACCTGGGGAAGAGAAAGTCTGCAGCTGTGCTATTGGTTCTTATTACATACTTTCTGTATAACCCTCCTTGAAAGGGACCTGCAAACATATATTGAGGTACCTGTGTACTGGAAAAAGGAAACATTCGGGTAGAGTTTGACTCAACTCTGCCTCATAGTAAATCCAATAGGATCTTGAATATGAATTCCCTAAACTTTTAATATACACTTGATATAGATGTTGCTGGCAACTATCAATATTCCTTCTTTGGATCATTCAGAAAATCAGGACTATTACAGAAAGGGACTAGTCAAACTGATGCTGATCCCTCTCCATACCAAAAAGCAGATCAAAAGCCATTGAGCCTCCTGGAAGGGAATATCAGAGCCTCTGTCAAAGATTTCATAAGTATAGGGTGTCTCAGTCCATTAAAAATACCACAAACTGGGTAGCTTCTGAACCACAGAAATTTATTTCTCACAATTTTGGAGGCAGGAAATTTAAGATCAAGGCACTGGCATATTTGATGTCTGGTGAGGGCCCACTTTCTGGTTTAAAGATAGTCCCTTATTGTTATGTCCTCACATGGTGGAAGGGGCAAGGAAGCTCCTCTGGGGACTAATCACACAAGGGCTCCACCCTTATGACCTAATCACCTCCCAAAGACCACACCTCCTAATTCCACCACATTGGTGATTAAGTTTCAACATACAAGTCTGGGGGGACACAGGCATTCAGAACATAGCATATGGGAAGGGTACCATTCACATGTGAATCACTAAAACTAAAGGTGGTGTTAGAGCATTCATGAAAAATGATGTCCATCCTAAGATACTTTGGCATGGTGCAGCAGTCAAAAGAAAGCATGGACTCCAACACCAGAGTACGTGGTTTTAATCCTGGCTCTGACACTTACTATGTGACCATGGATGTCACTCAATCTCTATGTGTCTAAATTTCCACTTGTATAAAATAAAGATGGTAGTAATAATTCCTAATAAAACACCACATGTACTCATTATTAAATTGGAACTAATTGATCAACACTCATGTGCACATATGGAAGTAAAACTCAACGAAAATCAAGCAGGTGGGAGCAGGGAGGAGGGAATGGGTAAAATCACACCTAACAGGTACAATGCACACTATCTGGTGATGGGCACACTTATAATTTTGACTCAAACTGTACAAAACATTTGTACCCCCATAATATTCTAAAATTATCTAGAACACACTAAATACTCTATAAGTTGTTTTATAAAATCAGAGAAACTCAGAACTATGCCTTAGTTTCCTTTTATTTATTCATGCTCAGTGACTATATTTGTCCTGTAGATCATTGTGTCAGGATTTAAGTTGGTTCAAATCAACTATGTTTGATACGTTCATTTAGACAATGGATGCATCCTTTCAGTGCATCTGTACTAGTTTCCTGGGGCTGCTGTAGCAAAATACCGCAAACTGAGTGTGGCATTAAAATAAAACAAATTCATTCTCTCACAGTTATGAAAACTAGAAGTCCAAAGTCAAGGTGTTTGTAGGGCCATGCTCCTTCTGAAACTTGCAAGGAATCTTTCTTTACCTTTTCCTAGATTCTGGTAGTTGTTTGTTGGCAATATGTGGCATTCCTTGGCTGGTGGATCACTCCAACCTTCTGTCTTCACATGGCATTCTCCCTGTGCCCCTACCTGTGTCTCTTTTCTTCTGAGTATGCCTGCCATATTGGGTTAGGGGCCCACCATATTCCAATATGGCCTATTCTTAACTTACGTCTGTAGCAAACCTATTTCCAAATATGCTCACATTTTGAGGTACTGGAGGTCAGGACTTCAAAATATCTCTTGCATAGACAAAATTGAACCCATAACAGTATTTCTAAAAGAACTTTAATGCCTTTGGATATGCAAATGTTTTTGATTTTGCCACAGATCCCAGCACTCCATATTGTCTCACACCTAATTTGCTTTATTTATTTGCATGACTTACTTTCCGTTTGGCCTTAGACTATGAATATTAACTGACAATTGGCTCAGAAAAAGAGAAACAAATTCATTTAAATGTCATATTCAAAACTGGATCATATTCCACACACCTAGAAACTCCCACATATCTATATTTGAGTGCTGTAGAGAATACCAGATTTTGAACTTTTTTCTTTTTAAGAGTACAAGCTTTTGAGTCAGATTTTTTTTGGGGGGGGGGTGGCAGATTGCAGCTCCATCACTCATAAGCAATGAATCTAAACTAAGCTTGTCTCATCATCTACAAAATGGAAAAATTAACACACATCATATAAAATTGATCTGAGGATCAAAGAGAATCATGTATATGAAGTATTTAGTATAGTTTCTGGCACTTAGTAGGCTTTCAAAAACTGTAGCATAGCAACAGCAGCAGTAGTAATAATAGTAAGAGCAATAATAATGTAGTTATTCTCGGGTGTTAATATCAAAATGGGCAAGGTTGTACTTTAGCCATGAATTCTGGTTTTAATTATATTTATTGCTTGAATATTCTTATTCATCTTTTTTTACTTATTGCATGTTTAATTTGGCATCTTTTCCTAAGAAAGCAAGTCCTCAATACTTATCCGTCCTTGTACCACAGGGTCGCACCTGCTCTTGGCACAGGTTGACCCTGTCTGTGCCCAGTGACACTAGTACACAATTTGAAAATTAATTCCAAATATTTTTATATTCAGCTACATCTTTTGCATGCTCTTAGCATTCAGACTTCATGTATCCTTGGGTCTATGTTTGCATTATTTGCTCACCCCTAGAGAAGAAAGCCAAAGAAAGATTAATTCATAAAAAATGAATGATTGTTGAAACTCTTCAAAGCCTTGATTTACTGCATAATTAGTAGACAACACTAGAAAACAGAATATCTTTCTGCCTGTGAATTAAGTAAATTGATTAATTCATTAATTGTGTATGATAACTCCACAGATAGCATAATTGTATCACTGGTTAACAAAACACAGCAAAAGAACCAAGCATGTTTTCAACATGGTCAAAAATCTAATTTACAATATCAGGTCCCTCTCTTGGAATCCTAATTAAAGATGTTAGGAAAGCCGTATATAGTCCTAGCACATTTCTGAAAGGAGAGTTGCATTACTTACAAGGTATGCTACCATTAACAACAATTTTTTTTCTCCAAGAATTTCATCCCAATCAGAAATCATTCATTCATTCACTCATTCATTAAACAAATATCACTCAGCATCTTCTGTGTTGCAAGTACTTTTATAAGCATTGGAGATACAACAGTGAAAAAACTAGACAAAGATCCTGTCCTCATGGAGCATGCATTTTAGCACTGTTCTGTTCATTATGGTAGCCACTAGACATATGGGACTATTTACACATTAAGTTAATTAAGATTAAAAGTTTAGTTCCTCAGTCCCACTAGTCAAATTTCAAGTGATCAATAACCATGTGTGGACAGTAGTTACATATCAGACAACACAGAAGAACATTTTCAACATTGCAGAAAGTTCTCTCAAACAGCGTTATTCTGGAAAGGGAAGACAGATAATAATAAACAATAAATAATAAGTAAAACAATAAATAATTAAGTAAAAAAGACACTTTAGACTGTGATTAAGAACTCTGAAGGAAATAAGCAGGGAGATGTGATAGAGACCATTGGGGACCAGGAAAGCCACTTTTTGCAAGGTGATTGGGACAGACACCTCTGATGAGAGAGCACTTTAACTGAAACTTAAAGAATCCCACCATGTGAAAAGCTGTCAAGGGGAAAGATCAACATGTGCGCAGCCTCTGAGGCATGAAAGAACTGGATGTGTTCGAGGACAAGAAAGCAGGTCAGTGTGGCAGGAGCACTGCCAAAGAGGGGGTAAGTGGCACAAGATGGAGCAGGGGAAGAAGCCACGATGAGAAGGAGGGTTTTATGCTAAGTTCCATGGGAAGTGACTGAGGGATTTAAAGGAAATGACATGTCCTCCTGCGTGAAGGACAGATTACATGGGGCAAGAGTGAAAAGTGAGATACCTATTCAAAGGTAAGATATTAGGCCAAATGGAACTAGAATTGTGGCAATAAAATGTAGGATGGAGTTGAAATATAACTTGGAGGAGAAATGACTGACTGGGTTTAATGATGGATTAGAAGTCGGGAATGAGGAATCAATGATGAGTTCTGAATTTCTGCACTGAGCAGCTGAGACAGGGAAGGTTACTGAAAAGCAAGTTTGAGGTAAATTTACATGATTTCTCATTAGTCTTTGTAAAGTTTAAAATGCCAGCCTAACATCTGAATCAAGATGTTGAACAATAGAGAATTGGATAGATAAAGCTGGAGAAAAAATTAAGTTGATATATACTAATTTGAGATTATCAAATATGTAGTGTTGAAATCAACAGGATTGTATGAAACCCTCAATGATGAATGGGCAGGTAGGAAATAAAAGAAGGCCAAAGACCAAGCACCGGGACATTCCAACATTTAATAGTGAAGTAGAGGAAACAGAGCCGCCGAGGGGACTGAGAAGGAGCAGCCAGGGAGGGTAGAGGAAGAGCATGGCAACTTGGAAGCAAAGGAGGGAGTAGGAAGCTGCTAAGTGGTAGAGCAGGATGAGGCAGCTCCAGGAAGCGTGTAAAGACCTTGCCCAGTATAGTTTCAGTTGAGCAATGGGGACATAGGTAGAACATAATTTAGGTTGAAATGTAAATAAGAGGTGGAGAGATTGAAAGAGTTGAGTGCAGAATTTCTTCAGAAATAAGCAGAAGTTGCAATGAAACATGGTCTCAAAAGAGGGATTCTTTTAGCGTGGGAAGGAGCAGAGCATGCTTGCATGCTTACGAAGCTGATGCAGTAGAGAGGGGGGGAAATGATGAAACTGGGAAGCAGAGGGAAAGAGCATAAGAAAGCCACACAAGAGAGATACAGAACATAAATGGAAGGGGTTGTTCCTCTACTGTACTAGAAGAAAAAGCAGAAAATATGGATACAGATGCAGACAGATTTGTAGGTTTGATGGCTGGCTTGGAAGGTAAGAGAATTCCAATAAATTCACTTGTGGCTTCACAAGCAATTAAAAAAAACTAGAATTAAAAAAAATCTTGAAGCCACAGTTATAGTATGCAACAGAATGAGTCCAGTTTTCATCACTTTGGGTTCTGAGAAGAAACATCTCAGAGTCCTCTGAAGTCATTAGTTGAAAGACTATACAGTACAAGGCACTTTGGAGTTAGACCTGGTATTAAATCTTGGCTCCATCTTGATTATGAGGTATGTGACTTTGAGCAATTTATTTAACTTCTCTCAGCCTCTGCCTCTTCATCTGTAAAATCCCAATTATCAGGTATTTTGCCCATTAAGGTTTTGGATAATATGTATGAAACATATATACATCTAAAGTATTTTTGAAAAGATGAGTGAAGGAAACATAAAAACACCAATCAGAACTTGCAATCAGAGCTGAAGAACAAGAGGGGCATGCCATCATGAGTGTCCAGGGAGGAGAGAATTTTAAGAATGGGAAGTGAGCCATAGGGTCACATGATGCAAAAGGATGGAAGGAGATTCAAGCCAAGAGAAGGCCGCTGTATTTGCTCATCATGACCTTCAACATAATGGTTTCCATGAAATGGTAGGCACCAAAATCAGAATGTATGGGCTTTGTACCTAAGTGAGCAGTGAGGAAACAGGGAGATACTGTGGAGTACTCTCAAGAGTCTGAGGGGTTAAGGAAGGAGAAATAGATACTAGTAATACAGGAGTAGGGTTGGAACAAGAGAAGGCCCTCTTTTGGTGTGAAGGAACTGGAGCTGTGCCGTAGACAGACGGGGAGGAGTTGTGCCACAGGAGAGAAGATGCAGGACAGAATGCCCATGGAAACAAAGAACAGAGTACCTCAAGGGCTACATGGAGCTAGGACTTTGGAAAAGCAAATAAATTTCTGTTTTTGCAGAAAGAAGGGAAGGAGAGAATGGGAGCTAAAGGAACCAGGTCACTGGATGATATGACCTCTAAGTAGAAAAGAAGCAACAGAGTGAATACCAAATGCAAATTGGAGTTACTAGGACATCAGATAAATTATTAAATAAAATAGGCAGGTTTAAAAGAGCATCAGTTTTGGGTAGACTAGTCTTCAGGATTAGGACTTGCCTACCCAGAAGATGGATTTCCCCAATAGCCTAATAGAGGACACCCTTCTTGTCTTCCAAGATACAGAAATGACAACTTCCTGATTTTTGGTTTTTCATTTTACATGATCTGTTCTCAAATAGGATCCATTATACCTGATCAGGTCTCTCCTTCCTAGATTGCAATTGAGTTTCTGATCCATCATTCTGAGATGTCTCCCAGGTCACTCTGTTACTGTGACTGATATTTCTTTAGGTATTCCCAAACTCTTGAGTCACAAACGTGTAGTTATTCCTACAGTTGGCTAATCAAACTACTGTGAATGCAATTTGTTCAGTAAATTCTTAATAGAAAAGCTTAGCCTGTTGCCTCTATGAACATCACTAACAGGACATAGCCAAAAATCAACCAATTCACAGATTGATGTAACAGGTGCTCATATTGGGATGAACTGCCCATCAGAGTCCTCTTATTATCTTCATTCATTCTCTCCCTCTCCCTCTCCCTCTCCATTGTCTGCACCCCACAGAAGGCCTGAGCTGTACAATGGAAATGATTATAAGACAAGTTCTCTCCATCACTGTTCCTGGGCCCATACACCATTTCATTAATCAGCTGGCATTCCCAAAACCTCCAGGTTGTAAAAGAAGTCTATTTATGAAATATCTGACTACGATGTATAATAAACAATGCCAGAGTGAACTAAAAACAGACTAATTTAATAAACAATTCCTTTCCTCTACACTGTTTAAATTTACATAATCAACTGGCTATAATATTTAGCATACTTTTAATGTTTCTCATTTGTTTACACTACATTTCTGTGCTTCAGACTTCTCCATTCACCAAAATATTGATTGGACTATAAAGGGTACAAAACAGCAAATATTCCACTGGTAATCATTATGTGAATATGAAGGAAGTGAGAAGTGGAGCTACTGTATTTTTCTTGTTAATTACAAACCTAATATTCTATTAAAATGTATGAGATGACAAAATCTCAACAAACTCTTTAAAGCTATTACTGGCAGACAAAGTATTCTACCAAAGTATTAATATTAGCATCATTAAAATAGTTTTATCAAGTGTGCGTTTATCTCCAGATTGGAAACAATAGCAGCCTGAAGGAGAGAAATGCCCCTGAGTATTGTGGTATGAAAACCAACAGCAGCTTTAGAGCCACATAGAGTCTTCTTGTGGCTTCTACTAAAGAAAAAAAATTCTGGAAGCCACAGTTATAAGATGTAATAGAGTAGTTGAGTCTATTTTTCATCACCTTGGGCTCTGAGAAGAAAACGACACAGTTATATTGATAAGGAAAGAGCTCAGATATTAAAATACATTAACTTTAATTGATTTAAAGAGATCCTGAGCTTTCTTAATGCACATGATGTTATTTCTGCATTAGCGGACAAATAGAGCTGCTTTAGATTGCAAAGCTCCATCTCTCTATCTCTGTCAGGTATGAAGAGAAAAACCTCTCCATTTCTTAGTCTATCTTAAAAAACAAAACAAAACAACGCAGGAAACTATACATATTTATTAGCTCTAGTGAAATAATTTCTTTCTGTATCCTTTCCTTAAAATGCCTTTTGGTAACATCAGTACATTATTTTCCTTTAGCTCAGAATGCTGTAGTCAAGGGACACTAGCAATAAATGGCCACACAGTTTCTTCCATACACCATAAAAATCAAACCCTTACTTCAACTCCCCCAAAGCTCCCACTGAGTTTCTTTCATCAGTTTTTGCCTCTCTGTTATTCTCTTTGTCTCTGTAACAGGTTTGAAAAAAGTCAAGAGATGAATTTCTGAAGGGTAGAGCTAAAACCGGAGAGACTCTCTAGACATTACGTCTGACCTCCCATTCACAGATGAGCAACCTGAAGCTCCAAGAGGGGAAGTGACTTATCACAGAACGTGTTTATGGCAGAGTTCACTCTAGACTCTAGAACCCCTTTATAGTATTTGAAACATTTTTATGGGGTCCAAGGGGAAGAAATGAAAAGTGTAAGTATAGGCTTTCATTTTAATGATTTTTAAATTTAAAGCATCTTAATTTTTGGTCAGTAACCTCCAACGATCCCCTGTTCTGTTATGAGAAGAATGTGGGAATTTTGTGGATGCTTCTCTGGCAGTCAAATTAAATGATGGAGCTTTCTCTTTGTCTCTTGGTTTATACAAAATATTTTCTTCTAGAGTCTCTGCAGACTGGAGTCCTGCTTTTAATCTTGGGTTCACTAAGCACCAGTCAAGACCATAAAAATAATATTAGAAACACATGCCGATTCTCAGGAAGGTAAAGTCCAAGGTGATGAAGAAATATGCCACTGTCACCCCCCCTGTCAACACCCCACTGCACATGCACGGATCAGTAAATGAAAGAATCCGTATCAGCACTCTTTGTGAAAGCCAAAACTCTATTTCTTTAATAATCCTAAAACAAGTGCTGTTGAATGGGCTGCTTTAAGTGCTTTGTTTATTTTAGGGAAATATTTCCAAGGAAGCCTTCCTATGTGGGGCCATGAAAAGACTTTTATAAAAGTATATTAATTATATGCTGAAAGTTGAAAGTATCATTGAGCAAGAGTACCACTGGATAAAACACCAATATACTACCACACAGATCTACTGATTTAGGCTAGTCTTGATCCTAGATTTCCAGCTGAGAACTGGAATTATTTAGCAATTATTTAGCTGAGCATAAATATTTAGAGACAGTTTTTGCTAACAAATCTTGTCTCTAGGAGCCAGGCCCATAACAATATTCTTGGAGCTAGTTTTCCACACATAAATCAAGCATCTAACTTCACACCTTCTCTATTTCATTTTTACTATTCTGTACGGTACCATTGCTCCTTTTTTTATTTCTGATCTCTTTTTGCACTACCCTGTAGAACAGAAACCTGGCTGACCTCACAGAGCCTGTATTGAGAGTCTGAAAAACTCTTCAAGAGAATCAGATTGGGTTCCTTTTGAGTATTCTACTTTGGATGTAAAGTTTATGAGAGTTTGGGATTTTCCAGATCTAGGATCTTACTTTTTTTTAAAAAATGTGCTACCTATTAAACATTCTCTCTTTCTATTGTTTTGTATCTGGGCACACTGTGCACAAGTGTGTGCCCCTGATCTATGGCATAGGAGGCCATGAAAAGCACTAGGGTATTTCTCAATCTGCAAGAGATTCCCTTGCTTCAAATAATGAGCCAATTGTGCATATGGAAATCAAGTGTTCAAAGCATGATGTACCCTTTGGTGGAGTGGGGTAGACTTTCCCATGGTTTGTGGTTTTTAAGCACCATGACTCCTGGTAACTTTTATCCTTTGAAAATGTACTTCTTCTTTGGAAAGATTTTCACCAATTTTCCAACTCTCTGCTAAAATTTCATTGGGAGAAATCATTGACAGCAACACTCCAGCTGAGTTCTCTATATATGGTAAATAAATCATGTGAACAACAGTCCCCAATTTCACATTAATTGTTTGGAAATCTCCACAACATCAAACATTTTGTTAAAAGTCTAGAAAGAAATAAGTGTAGCTCTTTTGTTGTCGTCGTTGTTGTTTTGCTTTGGAGTGATTTGTTCTAAATACAGCTTAACAGACAGATGACTGGTTTGTGACTAGAGTATCTTTTCTGAGATGAAAAAGCAATACAAATGCTTCCCAAAAGGATGCCAACCAGGCACGCAGCATCATGGGGACCGTGCAATGGGTGCACCTGGGGAAATCCTTATCTCAAATTGGATTGACAGGGAGGACTCGGTGCCTTTCCCAGTACACGTGCCTGTGAAAAGCTGAAAGGGAATCACAATGCTTTAGGAACGAGGTCTGGGAATTGTGTAAATATGAGAGTTGCAAATTGCTCAGGCATTAAGAAAATAAAAACATGAAATGCAAATATTGCAGGAATAAAGGGGGAGAAGACATGGCACAAAACGTGTAATCATTGAGAAATGGAAGCAGAATCTGAAGCCATACTTCAGGATTGGATTCAGGAAGATTGTTTGCTCCTTTTCACAGCTGATTTCTGCACATGACACCTGAACAGAACAGGAAGACGGGTATTTCTTCACAATTCAGTTGAGCATGGAAGAGGAAAATCTACTTAGACTTTGCTGGTAAATGTCTTTCTCACTTGTGAAAAAAGCTACCAGACTAAAGATATAAGTGAAAGCCAAGCTGTCGTTGTCTGCAAGAGTCACTATAAGGGTTAGACAGTAAGGGCTTTGATTTTTATGTGATGTCCTTTTGGCTCTCCTAGAAAGTTAAGGCCCCAATGCCTCTATGACCACAAGGGATTAAATAGCATAAAGATAAAACAATGAACTTCATTCTGCAAAATGCACCCAGAAATGTTGTCAGATTTCTTTACGGTTCCTTCAACCCTATTCCTGTTTCCATTTCAGACTCTGTTGTGCAGGTAAGGTCATGTCAAATTATACCCATGTTTTCATTTTTATAAGATGGGTTCCAAAATCCCTGTTTTAAAGGGTTTTTATCCAATCAATTATGCACCCCCAAATAAAATAATCATTGTATTATTATTCTGATAAACCCACTCATCCAAGTGGGCATGGGCCTTGAGTTTTGATTTTTAAAGTTATATGAGCTCTTAGATATTATTTCACACAAAGACTTCCAGAGGTGAGGACACTTAGCTCCACTGAGGTGAAAAGACTCACTAAAGATCACAAAGGCGGCCGGGCGCGGTGGCTCATGCCTGTAATCCTAGCACTCTGGGAGGCCGAGGCGGGTGGATCACTCAAGGTCAGGAGTTTGAAACCAGCCTGAGCAAGAGCGAGACCCCCATCTCTACTACAAATAGAAAGAAATTAATTGGACAACTAAAAATATATAGAAAAAATTAGCCAGGCATGGTGGCACATGCCTGTAGTCCTAGCTACTTGGGAGGCTGAGGCAGGAGGATCGCCTGAGCCCAGGAGTCTGAGGTTGCTGTGAACTAGGCTGACGCCACGGCACTCTAGCCCGGGCAACACAGTGAGATTCTGTCTCAAAAAATAAAATAAAATAAAATAAAGACCACAAAGGCAATTTTATGGCCACTCTGAAAGGCAGAACGAGGAGCCTAGATTCTCTCACCATTACATTTCTCACTCTGTGCTCTTGGGTTCAAAGCAGAATTGAGATATTTGCATAGATCGGTGTCAAGGGAAACTTAAACCCTGGGGTATCAGGATCAAATAAATCAACCTGTTGGCTCCTCTCAACAGAAAATAAGAAGAGCGTGTTCGTAAAATGATTGTGGTGTTTCCCCCTGAAGTATTGTCTCCTATATTTCCTCTTCCTCCCCACTCTGTATCGCATATTAAATCTTCTTAAGAAGCACAATGTTCCTTTCACAGAGCTGTGGTTGATAAACTGATTAGCACGAGAGTGGGAGGCGTGAGAACTGGATCACGAGGTTAAACCGTGCCCATGGCCTTTAGGAAGCATGGGCTGGCTCATTACCCTTCATCGAGACCTGGATTGCTGCTTTCTAGAATGGGAACAACCCTAACACACTATATTGCTGACTTGACTTCCTTTCTTCATAATGGCGTTATTTACAAATCTCACAGAACTCTTTCCAAGGGGCCCCTTCTGCATATAATGAACAGAGCCTTCTGGACTGCCACACCACATTGAAAGAGGAAGTTTACTGTTCTTATCAAAAGTGAGGGCTCTGCTACTAGTTAAACCTGAGTTAGCTCTTGAGCAAGTGGCTGAAGTTTTCTAGACCTCGGTTGTCTCATATGTAACATGGAGCTAATACTATCTCCAAGAGTGATTAGAAATATTGAATGAAAGAGTGTATGTAGCATAATCTGAAAACTGCCTGGTTTGTAATAAACGTGCAACAATGCTTGCTGCTGCTATCATTGTTATTAAAAGATACTCAGTAATATTTCTGGAATAGTTACCTGACCAAATAGGTAACAAGTAGGCGAAGGCTTCTGTCCTTAAAGTTGAAAGTGCTTTTCCTTAAAATGTTAATCCATATTTCCACCCGTGGCTCTGTAAACATTTGTATATCCCCTAAGGCTCTAACGTTCTGCATGCAGCTGGCCCTTAAGTGAGATGGGCTCCTACCCTGGAATTCTTTGTCTTTTTACCGGAAGCTAAAAATGAAAAGGCTCAGATATGCTAGTGATCCCTGGAAGAGCAAAGCAGAAACAGTAATACTAATTAGTAGCTACCAGAGCTGTTCAGCATGGCAATAAGCTGTGAATTTATGGTTTTGTTAAGAGTCAGGATACATTTGAAATCTTTTATATAATATTAGATATGAAAATACACACCATCTGGACCTCTTGCTGGTAGCCTTGAAATGTCTACATCTCACAGGAATCAAACCCATTTTACCTGCTAGGGAATAAAACACCTGTTTCACATATTACTTCACACTGGGTGATGAACATTTCCACCATCTCCAGCCAGAAAGAAAAAATGAAACTGTGGCTTCACATTGTTTAGTAGATTTTAAAAAGCTAGCAGGGTTGGGGGCTGTTTTACTATTTGATTGGAGGAAGGCTCTGCAAATTGCCCCCGTAACAACCTCTAATAATTGGGGGGAGTTCTCTGCATCCTTGCTTACTATCAATAAAAATGCATTTTCTTCTCATTATAAATCTGCTTATGAAAACACTTAGTGAGATGAGCCAACTGCATCTTGGCTGCTGGTTGTATCTTGTAATAGATGGTCCCAAAGCGGATAGAGGGCTGTAATTCACTGGAGAAACTCTGCTGATGACATAAAATAGTTGAACAGTTTATGAATAGCCCTAGAATCTTGAGGGAGAATGAGGCTTTGCATTCTTTCCTAGGACATCTGTTGTTATTCTATAGATATCCTTCTGCACACTGGGGGGAGGGCAGGCAGCAGCTTCCTTAACATGTCTTCCCTTTTCACTTTCCATAAATCCTTTTGTTCTTCAGCTAAAACCAAACTGCCCTCATAGGGAATCAGGTTGCTTTTGGTTTTTTTTAAACATAATCAAATTACTATTGTCTCTCTTAAAGATATCACAATAATTCCTTAATATCTTCAAATGTCTAATCAGTGTTCAAGTTTCCAGTTGCCTCATGATTCTTAAAGTTTATTTGTTTGAATCAGGATCCAAATAATATCTGTACAGTGCTATTTCCTTGCAATATATTTTCTTCCCATATATTCTTAGCATGATTATTTTTCTTATAGAGGTTCCGGTAGTCTGGATTTTGCTGATTGCATCCCTGTGGTGTTATTTAACATGTTCTTATGTCCTCTGTTTTTTTGTGTGTGTGTATTAGGATTTAGTATATAAAGTATATTCTGTATGTTAAAGGCATGATCCAATTCACGTTTAATTTTTTGGCAACATAGTTGAATCGGTAATATCTCTTCTTCTGCCAGGAGGCATGTATTGGCTGGTGGCTTATGTTTTTGTCATACTAGCAGTCATTAATGATCAATATTGAGATTCATTGGTTCATTCCTTGAAAACTCCTATTATTCTAATCTTATCACACTTTCCTTTTGTATTAGCTATAATAATTCTATAAAGAGAAACTTTTCCCTGATCAATTCTTGGTTGCTCAGTGGCATAGTTCACTTAGGAAAGGCAGGCTAACCACTTGATTTTTTTCCTTTATATATCAGTCGTCAAAATAGTGAGGTGGTGTTTTTAGCTTGCCCAAAATCATATATATATATTTTAAAGTATCACTATAAACTCGTGAATTTAAGCATATTTGAAATGTTCCAATCAATTGAAGGTTTATACGTTTTTATGGTTTTTCCCTGAAGAGGAGGCTTTTCACATGACTCTAGTAAACTTCAGTGGCTTCCTTACTGTTTTCTACAAGATGGCTTATTTTGTACATATGCTGCCTCAGACCTGGAGTCAACAATGTCTTAAAGGTGTCCAGGCTCCTCTTAGTGGGAAGTGGTATCAAGATACTATAATCTGGACACTAGGACTAATCATTATTACTGAGTTGGTAAATATTTCTTGACCATTTCAGTGGATACAGCTTGGTAATATATCCATTACCATTAGTTCATAGAGATGCTTTCAATTCTAATTCAGGAGCACAGAATTTTCATATAAACTCTTCAATCTTAAATCTATATGTCGTCTTTCCCTTGCCAAGAATTCCACTTTTCAACAATGACAGCAAGGATAGAACTGGAATATCCCATAATGATCCAGTTGTTTTATCCCACAGTATACGCACAGCAGGGTCAGAATAGTAATACCTATCCGAACCATGATACTATGATTACTGAACATAATTTATGTTTTTTTTTTACTTCTTCTTGTACATAACATATACCCCATTAGAAATGGCAAATTACAGTGTTTTAATATCACATAGAATTGTTTCTCTTTGTCGTTATGCCACCAACTGTACATGCAGTAGGTCTATTTGTTTCGTTTTATTTCTCTTTCTAAAAATTACTTTTTAAATTTTATTTTTGTTTTGTAATTCTGTAAAATATTTACATAGTGTGAAAGGCAAGTATACAAATAAGACAATTACAAAAGAGTCTATTCCTGTCCCTCTGTCTTTCCATAAACCATAGATCATGGTTTTCTAAAAATTACTTACTACATGTTTTTTAAAAAATGAAATTTTGGCATAACCCTTCAGTTGCTTGTTTGTTAAATATATGAGTTGATATAGTATATATATATATGTATACGCACACACATATTTATCCCTCTTTTTAGAGAAACAGTAGCTAACTATACCCTTTTTTATATACTTTGGTTTTTTTTCACTTCAAGTGCAGCTTGAAGATTTCCTCATAGTAGCATATAAAGATATATTTTTTTCCTCTAAATTGCATAGTACCCCATTCTATGGCTATACTATAGTTTATTCAACCAGTCTCCTATTTTTGGCTATTTGGGTTAGTTTTAGACCTTTGCTATCAAAAACAGTTCTGTAATAAATATCCTAGTGCATAGATATTTTTCATACTTTTACCAGAATAGCTTTGGAATAGATACCTAGAAATGGGATTGCTGGGTCAAAGAGAAAATGGCCATGAAATTTTGTTAATTATTGCAAAATTCTCCTCACATAGTTCTCATACTATCTTTGCACCCCCCAGCAACGATATGAAAGAGTAAGGCTCTATTTTTATGGTCAACATCTTCCTTGCTCAGTAGAGTAACAATCAGTATTTTACCTTATTCCCTTTGTTTCAGGAACAAGATGAAAGGATAGTCATTCCTTTAAGGGACATTTGTGGAAAAAAGTTTTAGTACAGCAAGAATCTAGAGAGATTTATAATTAACACTTGCCACCCTCTCCAGCTAATCAAGGAATAAAGTATTAAACTTAAACAAAGAAGCCATCGCCTTACGAAAATGGTCACACTCCTTTTTCCTTTAATGTTTGTTGGCTGGGTTATTTCTTCCATTTAATTTTATTTTCATTTGATTTAAAATGGTTTGGCCTTCTCTGCATCCTGCTAATCGTCAGTATAAGTTATCATGTCTTGTTTATCTATCTATCTATTTATTTTTTAGAGATGACATCTACCTATGTTGCCCAGTCTGGACACGAACTCCTGGGATTAAGTAATTCTGCCTCAGTCTCCTGAGTAGCTGGGTTTACAGGCACAACCCGCATGCCCGGCCTATCTTTTCTAAAACATTCTGCATTGAGAGAATGATGCACAAAATTTACATCCCCAACTTCCCATCTTCTATGGCAAAGTTACTCAAAGTGCACTCCACAGGCAGTGCCAATCCACAAGTTGTTTGCTACCACAATGAGATAAGCACACAAATTAAAATAAGCATAGCAAAACTCTTACAGTAATTTGACATGTTGACACCAAGTGCATGCTAGGCAGACTTTTACAAAGGTATTGAGTTATGATGGATTAGAAATGTTTAACAAATGGCCTTTCACCACAAGTAGCTTAAGAAGCACTGCTTTGTGACCCTGGTTTTTTTTTCTATCATTATCCTGAGCCAATAGTTCTGCATCTTATGTGATTAGCAGAGTCTCCTTTCATCTGATTTAGTCTTCTAAAAAAAATTTCCCCATTGGTTTGATTCAGGGCTTTCCAAAGTAGCCATAGTGTAGAGTTATACAGATTTCATTTATGTCTTCCCTGCAGAACTTCTCAGGGCCTTTATATGCTAATGTGTATTATCAGTCTCTCAGAGGTAATATCCCAGTGGTAGCTACCTATGGAAACCTTTTTCGTGAAACATTTCATGGGATCAGGTTTACAGAGGAGAGGCACAGGGAAATCCTAGTATAGGCTCATAATTTTCTTTCTACAAAAAATACTGTCAAAATTTTATAATTCCTGCAAATATTCAAGGCACTAAATAAAGGCAGAGCAAAAACAAATAAGCAAAAACCATTCCCAGATGTTAGATCACCAGATATATCTCATCCTCTAAACTTAATTTTCATTCCATGCCTTCAAAATACCTGATGATCCATTTGATGCTGACAGATTTCTCAGAAATAAGATCCTATACATTTTAATAGCCTGCTTAATAATTTCCATTTTTAATATTTATTTTAATTATTATTTTAAATTTGATACTTTCCATTTGCTGGAAGGTCTCTCATGTGATTGCTCTAAATCTCATTGGCTTCAGTATGGATTCTGTTACTACCAAAATTATCTTTTCTGTGTCTCTAAAGTACTTCAGAATTTTTTCTATTTTAAATAATTCCAAGCTAGAACTCTACACATTCAATCTTTGTTTTCCAAGAGTAGACTATTTCCACAGTAGCTTTCAATTCACACAGCATAGACATAAAGACTTCCATATAGAGATGGAAGCAACCACACCTGGATGCGGGTGGTGTGCGGAAGATGTCTGAAGAGACCTGGATTACATCAAGCAGATTTGCCTTGGTGAGTTGGACATCTGTGATCGGCCCCTTAATCGCCATCTCTTTAACACTAATTATGTCCAGTTATGTCCTATTCTCAAGAGGAATTCTAGGGGCCAGTTGCCCCTGCTCTTTCAGTGAGTTTTTTCCAATTAATATTTATTATTATTCTTCCTCATTACCAAAAACATATTCAATGCAGAAACTTTAGAGAATATGGGAAAGTAAGTATAAAAAGCCAAAATAATCCCCAATACATCACCTGACATAAAAACCATATTCTGAGATCCCTCCTTCTAATACTTTCCCCAAGAATATGTATAATCTATACATGCAATATATACACAACATATACAAATTGTATATATTACATATATGTATCAATATATGATACATATATGACATGTATTATATAATATAGGGTTTACATATCACAAATTATCTGTTATCATTATTATATCTTATGAATCTTTTTTGTGACTGCATAGCTATCCATTTTATAGATTTAGCATGCTTTATTTACATTAACTGCTATTGTTGAACATTTAAGTTGTCAGGTCTTTACACTTTAAAGTTTTTTCCTTTTTGGCATACACTTCTTTTTCCCTTTTTAGAAATTTTTAAAAAACTAATATTTGTGATATGGTATTTGATATTTGTTATAAAATACACACAGCATATATGTGAGTTATGCTGCATAATAATACACTTGTACCCAACACCCAATATGAAGAAATACAAAATTACCTACACCATTGTATTGGCTTTTGTGTGTCTTTCTTAACCAATCCCCTTTCTCAATACCGTGTTTTAGTTTTGTCTCTTGTGAGCTTTATAAAACTAATATCGTACAATATGTAACATTCAATATTGTGTTCTAAGATTCTCCATTTTGTTGTACATAACTAGGGAGGTATTTTTATTTTTTACCCCATATATTCCCTTGTGTGAATAGACCAACATTTATTTATGCAATCCATTCTCAATGGGATTTTAGGATGTTTCAATACACTTGCTGTTTTTTTCTACTGCATGTATAAGAATGTCTCTGGTTAGGAGTGGTATTCAGGGTCAAATGGTATGTGCATGTTCAATTTTATAAGACAATGACAAATTATTTACTCAAGTGGTTATATAAATTTATACTTCTATTAACAGAATATGAGAGTTACATTTAGTCCACATTCTAACAAATATTTAGTTTTACCAAACTTTAAAATGTTTTTATTCTGAGATATTAATAATGCTTATCAGCCTATTAAGGACTCTGAGAAGTTCTACAGAAAGAAAGTTGTTTTGGTTTATCCAGAATTTCTCAAATTCTTTGACCATAATGTATTGTTAAATTCTCTTATTTCGAATAAATTGTTGGTAAATTTAGAAAGGTTTTATGTTGAACACCACTTCCTCTTTGAGAAATGACAATTTTATCTCTTCCTCTCTGTTCCTTGTATCTTTTTATCTTTCTTCTTGTTTTATTCTGCTTGCTAGGAATTCAAATTCCATCCTGAATAAAAGTGGTGGGTAGTGGGCATTCTTGTCCTGTTCCTGATTTTAGAGGAATGTTCTCACCATTAAGAAATCTATTTGTTTTAATTTTTTGATGATACCCTTTATCAAGCTAAAGTACATGTTTTCTTCTAAGGGAATTATTATTATTATTATTGAATTCTGAAGTTTATCAGATGCCCCTTTGACTATATCAGGAAGATCTTATGTATTTTTATTTAATCTTCTAATGGTATAATTGACATTTACAAATTTTTCTAACGTTACACTGTTCTTGTGTAAGTGTGATAGATCCAACTTGGTCGTGATATATTATCTCTTTTATATGTTTCTTGAATAATTTTGTCCATTTTTTTAAAGTTTGTATCTATGTTCAGATATAAGAATGACTTCTTTTACACTTTCCTTTATCTGGCTTTAATATCAAGATTTTACTGTATTCATGAATTGGAAAATATTTACTCTTTTTCTATATTCTAGAAAGTTCTGTGTACGTTTGAAATGCTTTTTTTTTTAAGTTTTGTAGAACTCACTTTAAAAAACCATCTGGAAATGGTGTTTTCTTTGTAGACTATTTTAAAATGTGGGGGAGGGGATGGGTTTCTTCACATCTAATGGGTACAGTGTGCACTGTCTGGGGGATGGGCATGCTTATAGCTCTGATTCAGGCAGGGCAAAGGCAATGTTTGTAACCTAAGCATTTGTACCCCCTATTCTGATATCAAGAAATAAAAAAGATAAAAAAATACCTGATAAAAAGATAAAATACTAATTAATTTTTTAGAACTTACAGGGTATTGCAGGCTTTGTAATTTTTCTTGAGAAAGTTTAGTGTCTTAGTCCATTTTGTGCTGCTATAACAGAATACTATAGATAGGGTCATTTATAATGAACGGAAATTTACGGGCTTATTGGTGCTGGAGATTGGGAAGTCCAGGACTGAGAGGCTGGCTTCTGGCAAGGGCATTCTTACTGTATCATCCCATGGCAGAAGGCAGAAGTAGGGAAGATTGTAAAAGGAGGTCTAACTTCCTCTTTTATAATGAGCCCACTCCCACAATAACAGCATTAGTCCATTCATGTCAGTAGAGCCCTCTTGACCTCAATATATCTTAAAGGTCTCACATCCCAATACCATTATATTGACAATCAAATTTCCAACATATGCCTTTGGGGAAGACACATTCGAACTGTAGTATTTGGTTAAGTTATATTTCTCTAGGAATTCTCACATATTGTCTGAGGTTTAAGCTTATTGTTGAAGTTGTTTACAATATTGTCCTATTTTTTAAATGTCTGATGGGGTATGTGTTATGTTTCTTTTTATTTTCTTGCATTATTTTTACTGTCACATCTTTTTCTTTAACATTCATGAACATATTTCCCTATTATTCTTTTCAATGAGCCAACTTTTGGCTTTCTGGTTCCTCTCTGTTGTGTTTTCTTTTTTGTTCTCTACTTTCTTTCTTATCCTGTTGAAAATTTTCTAACTCCTTAAGTTGGACACTTATTTATTTCTAGCCTTTCTCTTTTTAACATACGCATTTAAGGATATAAATCTCCCTGTAGGTACTGCTTTAGCAAAATCCTACAAGTTTTTTTTCTTTAGTATTTGCATTATTGTTTAGTTCTGGTATATTTTTATATTCCATACAAGTCCATCTTATTTGACTGCTTATTTAGATTTATATTATTTTGTTTCCAAATACATGTTTTTGTCTTTACTTCTAATTTAATTGTATTTATGGAGAATGTAATCTTTTTAATAATTCTTTAAAATTAATTAAAAGACTTATTCTGTGACCTAGTACATAATAGTTTCATGTTTATTTGAAAAGAAAGTGTATTCCTTGATTGCAATATTCCATACATGTCCACTATCACAAGTTCCTTGATTGTGCTTTTCAAATAGTTTTAATTTATTAATTGGTCGTTTAGAAGAGGTAATTGAAATATCTCACTATGATCATGGATTTGTAATTTAGTCCCTGATTTCTACCAAGTATTGATCTGTTTATTTTGAGATATTTTAATGGTGCATAGACATTTAGATTTTTATATTTTCTTAGAAAATTGAACCTTTAAGTCTGAGATTAGGTTTCCTTTCATGGCATAGCCCATATCCAAGAATTTTAAAATGGCCCCTAGATTTCCTGTACACATACTGCATAACCCCCGGGACTGTGAGTTTGATGGCTCTTACTCCATGGTTGTTATGGCACAGTTGTGAGATGATCTGGGTGGGCCTAAACTAATCACATGAACCTTGTAAAAGCAGAGTTTTCACTAGCTGGAGGCATACGCAGAAGCCAGAAAGATTTGAAGCATGAAGAGAGATTTGATGCAAGGGAGGTTCTCTGTTGCTGAGATGGAAGAGATCCAGAGCAAAGACCTGAGAACAGCCTCCAAGAGCTGAAAACTGTCATTGCTTGACAGCTAGTAAGACAATGGAGACCTCAATCCTATAGCAATAAGAAAATAAATTCTGCCAACAACCAAATCTTTCCTGAGTCAAGCCTCCAGGTGAAGATGCAGCCTGCCAACACCTTAATATCAGCTTTATGACGCCCTGAGCATAGAGCCTAGTGATGATGTGCCAGACTTCTGACCCAGGTTGACTGTGAGATAATAAATTGGTGTTTTTTAAGCTCAAGTTTGTGGCATTTTTTACACAGCAATAGAAAATGTATACACCCTCTTTACCCTTAAGAATGCTTTTCATTTCAACATCTATTTTGTTTGCTATGATTATAATTATACTGGATTCCTTTTGTTAGTATTTTGGGTGTATGTTTTCCATCCCTTTACTTTCAGGCTATGTTGTTATTTATTGGATGTTGTTTTATAAGCAGCATATACTAAATTTTTAAAATCCAAACAGAAAATCTCTATGTTTTAACTTAAGAATTTTTTCCAAATGCATTTATTGTAATTACTAACATGTTTAAACTTGAATCAACTATCTTTTTCTCTGTGCTTTTTCTATGTTTTTTTCTTCTTTCTTGCCTTTAAAAATAATTTAGCATTTTCTTTTTTTTTAAATTAAATATTTCTCTTTTTATCAGTTTGGAAGTTACACATTCTAATTCTATTCTTTTAGTGGTTACTCTTGAAATTTTACTATGCATAATTAATAAAAATATGGGAATTATTATGAATTTGCATGTAATTCTTATATATGGAATCATGAAAATTTTCCTAGGTTATTTAAATTTACTAAACATGCGACCAAAGTGAGAAGTTGCCAAGTGATTCTTTGCCTTCTCAGTTCACCTCTTCTGAAAAAAGGGAGGGGGGATGTCTTCCTGTTCTTCCCACCCTTGCCGTATCCATGCTGATGTCATCTTATGCAACAGAGTTCAGATTCCAGAATTCCTACATGTTATATACTTGTAGGAAAGTTACTTTCTTTGAGCTTTACTTTGCTACTAATAGAGTGGGAATAGCAAAACCTAGCTTATTGGAATTTTTGTGAGAAGTGAATAATATATGTATAGCACTTAGGTAAATGCCAACACTCAATAAAATCATTATTTTTATTCATTAAGTGTATTGATTTTATTTTTTGTATCATAACTTTCTTTGCTTAAATAACTTCTCTCTTCTCAAGAGTATGTACATCTTTACGTATTTCTGTGTTCATATTTTGTCTCATTAAATTACACCCCAAATCAGACACAGTAGTCTTTTAAAAGGCTTCTCCATACAGGGTTCAGAGTGTGAAGGCCATCTCAGTCAAGTGAACGTGGTCCCTATGGAGCACCATTCTGTACATTCTCATAATACTTTTGAAAGTCATATGCCATGGAATGAGTAAGCAGCAATAAATTATTACCCTAAAGAAAATATTACCATCATTAACAGCCAAGAAGCACAGGGCAACTTCAGAAAGTTTATGCAAATTGAATACCATATAATTTTTAACCTATGTATTTGGACTTCAGTAAAAGGCAAGTGGAGAGCATTGCTCCAAATAGACTTTCAAAAAGAGTTCATGAGATTTTAGTAGCTTTCTAAATTTGACCATGGATGCTTATACCTTTTAATTTAGTGGATTTGAAATGCTTGGCTTCAAGTAGCATGTTGTAAGAAGGTTATTTCTGGACCTTCTCCATGTGTAATGTATAAAATTAGCATCCGTCTTTGGCAATTGAACTTCTTCCTTTCAAAGCTAACCCAACTCATCAGATTGTTATAAATGAAGACTAATTAAATGTTCTTCTGCTTTAAGTTTAAACTCCTTATTGGCACAGATATCTAGAGGTCATATTTTCCTGGCATGAGTCAAATAAATGATCAGCAGTATTACAATTACACTAGGGCACATAAAGTTTAAAAAACAAGAGCATTACCTCTTTATGATCACATTAAAGCCAAAATGTAATTGTGTTTGTTGAACCTCAAAGATTCCCACCCAAGTGTGAAAAGAAGGAAGTCTACTTAAAGAATGTCTCGGACCTTCACATTTCTTTCTTTTCCAAAGTTGAGCAGCTGCAATGGAAGCTGCCAAAAGGCCTGCCTTCCACATGTACAAGGAAAAGAAAATATCCTGTTTCCAAGGTCACTAGAACCCATATGGGTGGAAAGGCCAATGCTTTTAAAAGCATGCAAGTCTTCACTAAATGATGACTTAAAGCTACAGTCCCCAA
>CAUYRT010049032.1:0-17229 GCA_963574885.1 Lepilemur ruficaudatus
TTTTACATATCATGTCTTTGCTCCATTTTAAGTGTACAATTCAATGATTATTAGTAAATTGACCAAGTTGTACAGCTATTCACATAACACAATTTTAGGGGATTTCCTTCCCCTTTTTGAGACCCCTAATTCCCTTCCCCATAGTTCCCCACTCTTAATCAAGAATAGACAGCCAACACTACCAGATATCTGAGAAAAGCCCCTAATATTGAAGATAGAGAATAAAACAAGCAAACAAAACAAAACTTGTTTCCATAATTTTTTAATGGAAAAATGTGAATTTTATGGTATCATATCTCAAAAAAAAAAGTGTCTGGAGGAAACAGAGACTATATAAGGTAAGGACAATTTAAAATATATTATTGGAGAATGGTATTAGAGATCAAGACTTAAGCACTGGGTGTCCTTGTTGCTACAGGAGTGTCATTGCTTTTAGGCTTCTCAAAGCACAGAGCTAGGAAATAAAAGTATGTACGCTAACTGTATATACACACGTACCGTAATTATCTCTCTACATATCGATTGGTATCTATATTCAGTATATTCAGTTAAACACGCGTTCATATTGATATCTCCCACTCTAATCCAGTACCATGTGGTTCATTCTAGTTCCCCCTTTGTTCTTACCTGTAACCTCTCACTCCAACAGCTAGAACCCCGCTTCCACCATGAGCCATTTACTTACCAGCTCATTCCTAGTATGTTTGTACTGTGGCTTTAGAGTTGTTAACCCATACCCCCATGGGAAACAACTTTACCAACTAGAGGAGGCTTGTGTATAGTTCTTTTTGCCTTTTAGTCTTACGGTTTCTAGAGTTTCCAAAGATGGCTAGATCTATACCTCTGTTCCCCCACCCTCTTCAGTGAAGCTATGTCATTTATAATATGGTTAGACTCTTTTGTCACAGTCTGCATTTCTTCTTAGACTCTCCTGTCCTCCTAGTTGATTTTTTAAAAATTTGCATACGTTGTGGTTCGCTCTGTGCTGAAAATTTCTATTGGTTTTGATAAATGGGTAGTGTAGTGTACAGTTTTCCAGGCATAAGTAGTGTGATAAAATGTAACAAAAGCAAGAGCTTCTGGGGGTAGGCAAGGGGATAGGAAAAGGAAGAAGCAAATAGATATAAATTATAAGCAAAGTTCCATTTTTAAGTTAGGTAGTGAGTTCATTGCATTATTAAGTAGGTAAATAATAAATAGGGCCATACATAGACCAATGTTATTACTATATATGTACCAAAGATATATATTATGAATTAGGATTATGATCAAATTGTATGCACTTCCTATTTCCACCATCAGGGTGTAAAAGTGGCCTTCTGGCTTTCCCAGAAGTTGTAATCAAAAAGTTCAAAGACTACACTAGTGTCCATCAGTGGATGAATGGACAAACAAAATATGGAATATATGTCATAATGGAACATTATTTAGCTTTAAAAAGGAATGCTATTCTAACACATGCTGAAGGTGTGAATGAACCTTAAAGACATGCCGGGGTGAAATAAGCCAGACACAAAAGGACAAATAGTGTATGATTCCATTTATATGCAGTACCTGGAGTAGTCAAATTCATGAAGATAGAAAGTAGAATGGTGGTTGTCTGGGGATAAGGGAAGGAGGAGAAAGGGGAGTTAGTGTTTAATAGATACAGAGTTTTAGTTTGGGAAGGTGAAAAAATTTCCAGAGATGGATGCTGGTGATGGCTACACAATGTGAATGTACTTAATGCTACAGCACTGTGCACTTAAAAATGGTTAAAATGGTAAATTTTATGTTATATATATTTTACCACAATAATAAAAAGAGAGAGAGAGAGACAAGGACCGAAGAAATGTTCAGATATGTTTGCTCTTCTCCAAAAGGAGTCAGAGTGAACTGGTGCATGGGAATTAAGACCAGGCCTACTTGAGTTCTTTCACCCCATCACAAGTGTGCAGGGGGGGGCATACACTAAGCTAAGACCACGCATCCTTCAGGCCTCTGTCCACATCGTCAGGGATCAAACATGCTAATACCAGGCTTCCTGAGAAATCACAACCTCCCTCATGCTAATACCAGGCTTCCTGAGAAATCACAACTTCTTCTGTAGGTATCAAAGTAGAGCCTGTATCGTATGTAAACTTGCTCCTCCCCCAACAGGAGCCAAGATTGGCCCTGAACACCTGAGAACCTGGTCATAACCTTCCCCTTCCCCTAGTCCTTCTGCCTACATCATTCAGAGGTCAAGAGCAGGTACATGAACTAAGACTGAGAACCTGCAACCCTGGACTTCCTTACCTCCATTAACAGAAGTTAAAAAATGGTACCCAGACATCCACCACTCCCTATCCCCCAAAATGCTCAACAGACTTGTAACTTCTGTCTTAAATTTGTTAGATTTATCCCTGTTTATGTTAGTCACTACAAAAAGCCCAGCCTCCTAAGTAATCCCTCCTATTGGAAGAGGAAGTCCTCTATGGGTCCTGTACGTCCTTGCAGAGGGTATCAAACTGCAAGACTTATCGTCCCCTGATACTGAACAGTTTCTATGGTTGGTCAGGTGAGCAACTAAGTAGATCAAGGTGACCATGGTATGACTACTGTGGTCTGCTTGATTAGGGGCCCGCTTCCTAGGGGAAGGGGGCTGGATTTTCTGTGACTTACTGTAAGAGATGCTGAGCTCTTGGCCCTGAAGTTCTCAGCTGTAGCATAACCCGCTGCATGTGTAGCACCCAACTGGGCCTATTATGTCATCCTGTGGGGCTTTAGGGCAAGGGGAATAGAACGATTAGACTGATACTCCTGCTGTTTGCTGTGCTGTGAGTAATGAACTGTCTTGATCCTATCCATTAAGTTTCACTGTCAATTTTCAGCCACCATGGGACTGTGGCCAAACCAACCTGCTTGCTTGTCTAGTTATCACCTTTGGAGTCTTGCTACTTCTTGCCTTCCTCTAAGAGGTTGGAGTTCTTCCCTGAGACCTCATATCCCACATTTGAATCCCCAGAAAGACTACTCTGTCCCCTCTCTTGTCCCTCCCAACTCCTAAAACTCTTCCACTGTTTACTCTAAAATTTATGGTCCATTATCAGGAAAATCACCTATGTTCTCAAACATTTCTTTGAACATTTTCTTCACCTTCTTGCCCTAAAAGCCATTTCAAATGGTGGCTATATTTTCTCCCATGGCTATCATAACCCTGGGCCTGGACACCAGGTTGGTGTCCTGCCACTTTCAGGTCATTCTCAGTCTTTCCTCCCTGATAACAGCTGCCATTCTCCCTATCCCCATACACCTCCCTCATTTATCTGCTATTTTAGCTCCTGGTTTACTCTCTCTCCAGAGTTTCTCCTGTCTTAACTCTTGGTAATCTTTTTTTTTTTTTTTGAGACAGAGTCTCAGTCTGTTCCCCGGGCTAGAGTGCCGTGGCATCAACCTAGCTCACAGCAACGTCAAACTCCTGGGCTGAAGCGATCCTTCTGCCTCAGCCTCCCGAGTAGCTGGGACTACAGGCATGCACCACCATGCCCGGCTAATTTATATATATACGTATATATATATATTTTTTTTTTAGTTGTCCAGCTAATTTCTTTCTATTTTTTTTTAGTAGAGACAGGGTCTCACTCTTGCTCAGGCTGGTCTCAAGCTCCTGAACTCAAACAATTGGCCTGCCTCAGCCTCCCAGAGTGCTAGGATTACAGCCATAAGCCACCATGCCTGGTCAACTCTTGGTAATCTTAATGTACATGTAGATGATTCTTCCAGCACTCTCCCTCTCAGTTCCTTGACCTCCTCTCCTGCATTGATTATTGTCCTTCACCCTGTTTCCATCTTGTTTTACCAATAATTGCAACCTTTTCTTTCTTTCTTTCTTTTCTTTCTTTTCTTTCCTTCCTTCCGTCCTTCCTGCCTGCCTTCCTTCCTTCCTTGCTTCCTTCGTTCCTTCCTTCCTTTCTTTCTTTCTTTCTTTCTTCTCATTCCATTGCCCTGAGTATGCCGTGGCATCAGCCTAGCTCACTGCAACCTCAAACTCCTGAGCTCAAGCGATCTTCCTGCCTTGGCCTCTCAGAGTGCTAGGATTACAGGGGTGAACCACCACGCCCAGCCAATTGCAGCATTTTCATCAGTGCCATGCATTTCACTCTCTCACCTCCTGAACCATCTTTTCAGTACCCTGGACACCTGCAATTCTTCATTCCCAGGCTCTCCCATCCATTGATTCTACTGCCTTTCCCTATGCGTCACTCCGTTGATGTCCTCTCTCCCCTCTTTACCGACCTTAAATCCCATAATCAATCACTATTTCCATATCCCTGTATATACTCTAAACTCTCTAATACCTTTCTTTTTTTATTTTTTATTTATTTATTTTTTTTGAGACAGAGTCTCACTTTGTTGCCCGGGCTACAGTGCCGTGGCATCAACCTAGCTCACAGCAACCTCAAACTCCTGGGCTCAAGCGATCCTTCTGCCTCAGCCTCCCAAGTAGCTGGGACTACAGGCATGCGCCACCATGCCCGGCTAATGTTTTCTATATGTTTTTAGTTGGCCAATTAATTTTTTTCTATTTTTGGTAGAGATGGGGTCTCACTCTTGCTCAGGCTGGTTTCGAACTCCTGACCTTTGAGCGATTCGTCCACCTCAGCCTCCCAGAGTGCTAGGATTACAGGCATGAGCCACTGCGCCCGGCCTCTAATACCTTTCTTGATTCATCATATTTATTTGGCAAAACCACAATCCTGGATACACAAAAACTCTCACCTGATCTGAGCACCTGAAAGTGGGAAAAAACCACAAAATTACCGGGCGCGGTGGCTCACGCCTGTAATCCTAGCACTCTGGGAGGCCGAGGCGGGCGGATAGCTCAAGGTCAGGAGTTCGAAACCAGCCTGAGCAAGAGTGAGACCCTGTCTCTACTATAAAATAGAAATAAATTAATTGGCCAACTAAAAAATATATACAAAAAATTAGCCGGGCATGGTGGCGCATGTCTGTAGTCCCAGCTACTTGGGAGGCTGAGGCAGAAGGATCATTTGAGCCCAGGAGTTTGAGGTTGCTGTGAGCTAGGCTGACGCCATGGCATTCACTCTAGCTGGGGCAACAGAGTGAGACTCTGTCTCAAAAAAAAAAAAAAAGAAAGAAAGCCACAGCAAAGCTGAGTGGTCTCACTTTAAAATCTAGGCCATGAAGTTCAGCTGGGCCCTAATGCTGCCCAGCAAGCATGGACTATACCCCTAGTCTATTCACTCACCCACTCTTCTAGATGAGAATTTTGTGGCTCTTCTCTCTCCACAAAACATCTTAACTCTCAGATCGTGACCTTGACTCCTATTTTACTGAGGGAGTAGAAGCAACCAGATTTCCATGGACTCCCAACACATCTACCCACCTTCCTGCCTATGATCATGGGTAAAGTATTTGTGCTCCTGCTTTAAGCCAATCCCTCTACCTGTGCCCCCGGTAGGTGGAAATATGAACCTTGTTGACCTTTTTGAAGAGAACCTTGAATCATCTATTAAAATTTAAAATGTACATACCCTTTACAAGCAATCCCACAACAACCCCATGAGGTATTATTATCTTTGTTTTATAGAGAGTAATGAAGAACCTGTGGCACAGAGAGATCAGGTGACTTGCTCGAGGTGACACAGATAATAATTGAAGAGCTGGCTTTCAAATTGGGGCTAAATCCAGGGCACATACTCTTTACTACCAGCTGAATCCTCCTTTCATGTAGAAATGCCAGTGTGTGAGGATATAAGCACAAGGGTTTGCACTTTAGCATTGTTTGCAATGGCAGACACCAGTGCAAAGAGAATAACCATCCACAGGAAATGTTTGATAAACTATGGACCATTTGTACCATGAAATATTATATAGCCACGAAAAATGTGTTAGCTCTAGACCAATTAATTTTGAAGAATTTCCACACTGTATTGGGAAGTGAAAAAAGCAAGATATATATATATAATCTGATATTTTTTGTAAAACAGAAGCAAACTCCCTCAACAATACAAAAACAGTCAGTTAAAAAATGGGCAAAAGATCTGAACAGGCACCTCATCAAAGAAGATAAACAGATGGGAAATAAGTATCTGAAAAGATGTTCACCATATGTTATTAGGGAAATGCAAATTAACAATGAGATTCCACTGCACACTTAAAATCCCAAACTCTGACAACACCAAATGCTGGTGAGGATGTGGTTCAACAGGAACTCTCATTCATTGCTGGTGGGAATGCAAAATGGTACAGCCACTTTGGAAGATATTTTGGCAGTTTCTTAACTAAACTAAACAAAAGCACACTCTTACCATGTCATCCAACAATCATGTTCCCTTCTATTTACCCAAATGAGTTGAAAAGTTACGTTCACACAAAAACCTGCACATAGATGTTTATAGAAGCCTTATTCATAATTGCCAAAACTCAGAAGCAACCAAGATGTCCTTCAATAGGCAAATGGATAAACAAACTGTGGTATATCCATACAATGGAATATTATTTACTACTTGGAAGAAATGCATATCAAACATGAAAAGATATGGAGGAAACTTAAATACATATCACTAAATGAAAGAAGCCAATCTGAAAAAACTACATACTGTGTGATTCCAATTACATAACATTCTGGTAAAGTCAAAACTAGGGAGACAGGCCAGGTACAGTTGCTCACGCCTCTAATCCTAGCACTTTGGGAGGCCAACGCAGGAGGATTATTTGAGGCCAAGAGTTAGAGACCAGTCTGAGTAACACAGAGAGACCTTATCTCTAGAAAAAATTTAAAAAATTAGCCAAGCATGGTGGTGCATGCCTGTAGTCCTAGTTACTTGGGAGGCTGAGGCAGGAGGATGGCTTGAGTCCAGGAGATTGAGGTTGCAGTGAGCTATAATGATACCCCCGCCCAGGCAACAGAGTAAGACCTTGTCTCAAAAAAACAAAACAAAACAAAATGAAGAGTAAAAAGATCAGTATTTAGGGTGGGAAGGAAGGGAGGATAAATAGGTGGAACACAGGGAATTTTTAGGGCAATGAAATTATTCCGTGTGATACTGTAATACATGACATTGTGCATTTGTCAAAACCCATAGAATGTACAAAACAAAGAGTGAACCCTAACATAAGCTATGGACTTCAGTTAATAATAAAATATCAATATTGACTCATCAATTAGAACAACAAATGTACCACAATAATTTAAGAGGTTAATAATAGTGGAAATGTGAGGGTTGGTGGGAGGGGTCAGTATGTGGGAACTTTGTACTTTCTATTCAAATTTTCTGTAAGCCTAAGACTGCTAAAAAAAGGTATTAAAACAAACAAATTCCCTAATTATGTCTTTCTATGTGCTTCTGTATGATTATATGTGCATTGAAAAAGCTAAGGAAGAGAACACACCAGGTGATGTTTGGTGTGGAGTGAAGGTGGGAATGGGAGGGAGCTCAACACAGACTGAACTTTGAGCAAATGCATAAACATAAAACTCAGAGTCAAGAAAACATCCCAGCAAAACAGGGCAGAGACAAATCCAGAATAGGCACACAGAAGAAGATCTGGAACTGTATCCAAATTAGTCCCTTTGCCATGCTGGTTAAGGATTATTACCAGTTTCTAAGGGAAGAGGAGCGATACTAATATCAGAACCATTGTGTGCCATTTACAATGCACAGTTTATGAATTTGCAAATGGTATGGAGTTTGCATTAAAAGAAACAACAATCTCAAACAAGTTGAAAGATGGTTATTATTAAGAAATATCCTATTCTGGCTGGGCGTGGTGGCTCACGCCTGTAATCCTAGCACTTTGGGAGGCCGAGGCAGGAGGATTGCTCAAGGTCAGGAGTTTGAAACCAGCCTGAGCAAGAGCGAGACCCCGTCTCTACTAAAAATAGAAAGAAATTAATTGGCCAACAAAAAAATATATACAAAAAATGAGCCAGGCATGGTGGCGCATGCCTGTAGTCCCAGCTACTCAGGAGGCTGAGGCAGAAGGATCGCTTGAGCCCAGGAGTTTGAGGTTGCTGTGAGCTAGGCTGATGCCACAGCACTCTAGCCCAGGCAACTGAGTGAGACTCTGTCTCAGAAAAAAAAAAAAAAAGAAATGTCCTATCCTTATCTCCCATACATGTCCATATCCTGTGCCTCTTTCAAGGTCTGGTTGAAATGTCCATTTCCACAAACTTTCCCTAATTCTACCAGCAGCAAGAAAACTTTCCTTCCTCTGAGCTTCCATTATACTTTGCCTGTATCTTCTGTGGGTATCTTATATTATTATATCTTCATGTGTACATATCTTGGTACTGTGTGTGGCATCCCCTGACAGAAATAGGCCTCGTTAAAGGCATATTGGATAAGGATCTATTGAGAATACATATCCTGGTATGAAAAATGTGCAATTTACTGCGGAGTTAACTTGAATAAAATTGTTTTCAACATACTAAAAGCTGGTCAGCTGGTTTAGAGTGGGACTCTCATTGTAATTTGTAATTCTTTTCGTGCTGGGGTCTTCTGAAAATTCTTAGCTAGATATGGCTTAAAGACTTCTGGTCGCCTCTGTCTCTTCTTCCAAGTTCTACGGTTTCATTTCCTCTGTGATTTTGCTATTCCTGTCCTATCCAGTCTAGGCTAGGATGTGACTTCTGGTATTAAGGCCCTTATTACCTATGGACAAACCTCCATCTCTTTGTCTGCACTTGCTCGGACGTTCCCTTTAAGTACCCAACTGCTAGCCAGAAGGGATCTTTCAGAAGGGATTTGCTTACAGTGACACTTCTTGTGAAAGGGCCACTTCCCCAGGGATGGGTTCTCTTTCCATTTGTCCCTGCAG
Source organism: Lepilemur ruficaudatus (assembly GCA_963574885.1). Lineage (NCBI taxonomy): Eukaryota > Metazoa > Chordata > Mammalia > Primates > Lepilemuridae > Lepilemur > Lepilemur ruficaudatus. The sequence continues at coordinate 8,806 of CAUYRT010049032.1, forward strand.
CTTTCTGTTCTTGTTGCTTCTCTGAGTTCTTTGTGTCTCAGCCAGCTGTCTTGTAGAGATGAGGAGAGTAAGAGTCTTCCTTTTGGGGAGGCAGAGTAACCTACCTACCAAATTAGAGTTCTGGTTGATCCTTAGTGAGTGGACAACAAGATGCTTTCTGTGGAAGAGCAGTCAACCTGACCTTAACTGTGGCAGATGTTTCCTGCCCACTGGGAGGTGAACTAAATTAGCTCCCTTCCAGACTGTAAACTCCCTGGAGGCAGGAGCTGGGTCTAATTTATCTCAGTATCTCCTGCAACATCTAGCACAGTAACCCAGTGTCATCCTCATAGTGGTTTAATTCAGCACCAATTTATTAAATGCCCATAAACCAGGCATTTTTTTTGGCTCTTGGGATACCAGACAATTTCTGCCTTCATGGAAACTACTTGTTGAGTGGCAGAAAGTTGCTAATTGAGCTGGGTGATAGGCAAATAGGGGAACATTGTACTCTTCTCTTTACATTTCTGTGTTTGAAATTTTCTGCAGTAAAAAGTTTAAAAAAGTAGAGAATGGCCAAAGAGCGTCCTGGGAAGAAGGGGCTCTGAGAATTTTTTGAATAAACAGATAAATCAATTAACCAGTAAGACACATAAATAGAGGATGTGGTCAGAATTGGCTCTATAGGTTGATCTTATGGAGGTATAAAGTGAAATGATAGTTACCAGGGGCTGGGAAGGGTGAGGGGGTGGAGGGGTTGAAGAAAGGTAGGTTAATGGGTACAAAATACAGTTAGAATAAGTTCTAGTGTTCGATTAGCATAGTAGGGTGACTATAGTTAACAATCATCTATTGTATATTTCAAAATAGCTAAAAGAGGCCGGGCGCGGTGGCTCACGCCTGTTATCCTAGCACTCTGGGAGGCCAAGGCGGGCGGATCACTCAAGGTCAGGAGTTCGAAACTAGCCTGAGCAAGAGCAAGACCTCGTCTCTACTATAAATAGAAAGAAATTAATTGGCCAACTAAAAATATACAGAAAAATTAGCCGGGCATGGTGGCGCATGCCTGTGGTCCCAGCTACTCGGGAGGCTGAGGCAGAAGGATCACTTGAGCCCAGGAGTTTGAGGTTGCTGTGAGCTGGGCTGACGCCACAGCACTCTAGCCAGAGCAACAAAGTGAGACTATGTCTCAAAAAAAAAAAAAAAAATAGCTAAAAGAGAAGATTTGGAATGTTCCCAACACAAAGAAATGATAAATGTTCGATGGATATGCTAATTATCCTGATTTGATCATTACACATTGAATGCATTTATTAAAATATCACAAATACCCAATAAATAGGTACAATTGTTATGCATCAGTAAAAAATTGGGTCTTATAATTGTATCAAAGACTTTGTGATTTGAAGGGCATCAAGGCAGTATCTACAGCCACCAGAAGCCCGATATTCACGTTCACAGGTGTAGAGGAAGATTGGTACCTGAAACCCAGGTGGGACTCTGGTTTTCTCCTCTTCATTTCTAGGGTCTCTAGTGTGGAGTGTAGCTATACCATAGCAATCAGAAGAGTGCACTGATAAAATCTTTCCAATAGCTGCTCCTTCACTCTTTCTCCAGCTATGTTAAAAACTTCCCCCAAACTCTTAAGTGGTACATAGGGGTGGTATCTTGGTAATAAGAAAGGAGTTTATCAGTGAAAGGACCAGCAACCAAGGGGGGAGGCAAGTCTTCAGGCTCCTTCTTTTTATGGATTTCCTAGCTTTTTTTCTATCATTTCAGCACGTCTGATATAGGCTCCAAAATTTAGGTTGAATACACTGCTTGTAGACTCTATCCAGTGGTGGAAAGAAGAGTAAATAAGGCTGCTGTTGCCTATGCCTCAAATCAGACTTACGGAATTAGAATTACTGGGGCAACGTCTCCACATGATTATTACGGACACTAAAAATTAAGAACCACTGATTTATACCTCTTTTCTTTGCTTACATTCAAGCAGCAAGCTTCTAGACCTGGAAACTTTTGTCTTCATTAAGTTTCATTTGATTCATTTCACTTAGCTAGATTGCTACTGATGTCTCTCTCCGCAAGAGTAAACTCCTTTCTACCTTAGGAAATACTAAAGGAGGTTCGGCTTCCAGTTCATTGAGTAGTCATGTTTTAAGTTAATTCAGAATTAAGAACAATACATTTTCCTTCCTACCCCCCATCCCTTCATCCCCAATGTGTTAAAGTGCACCTGTCTCTTGTTTTCAGGGAAGAGAGAGTGTTGTTTATGGCAACCACCAGACCACTTGAGATTTACCGCTGCAGGTTCCCTAAGCAACCCTAGAAATCATCTTTGCAGGGAATCTTCAGTGGGAAAAAGCTATGGATAAACTAGTTCTATTGCATTCCCAGCTATCACTTATTTCTAACTTTTCCTAAGTGGCACAGGGGACTCTGAACAACCCATTCATCGGGGAGAAAGTTAAGGATTCTTTGTCTCTATTAGGTCTCTGGGGCAAGGCAGAATACAGAGAAAGTTTTATTTGGAAAAAAGCAGAAGCAGCAGCTGCTCTGGGTATAGGCAAACCACGAGAACTGCTTGGCAAGGAGACTTGCCGCCCGGTTCGTAGGCTGGCACAGTGGTGTTTAAAAAGACTCTTCTCAAGCTCTGTTGGTAGTTCTGGATATTAGAGAGTTAATAGTTGAATGTTTTTCTAAGACCTGTGGAATAAGAGGCACCTTCAACATTAGCTAATGTATAATATTAGAGTTCTCTGAAAAAACAGAACTGATAGGCTATATAGAGAAATACAGAAAGAGATTTATTGTGAGGGATTGGCTCATAAGATTATGGAGGCTGAGAAATCTACCATCTGCTATCTGCAAGCTGGAGGCTTTGGAAAGCCGGTGGGGTAGCTCCACTCCAAGCTTGAAGGCCTGAGAAGCAAGAACACTGGTGTCTGAGGACAGGAGAAGATGGATGTCCCAGTGCAAGAAGAGAGAGCAAATTTGCTCTTCTGCATTTGTGTTCTATTCCACCCTTAATAAACTGGATGATGCCCACTCGCATTGGGGAGGGTGGATCTTCTTTACTCAGTCTACAGACTCAAATGCCAATCTGATCAGTAAACACCCTCATAGACTACCCAGAAATAATGTTTTACTAGCTATCTAGGCATCCCTTAGCCCAATCAAGTTGACACATAAAATTAACCATCACAGAGAGCAACAAGATATCAACTTCAAGGTCCAGTTACCACTCCCTCTGTGATGTCAGTGATTTCAGTCTACTGACCTTTTTGTTATCTGAGATGATTCTGTGTTACATTAACTTCTGTTGGCTTTTTAGGGCCCATCTGCTAGCATAGGAGCCTGCTCCCTTAATGTTCTTAGCAGTTCCATAGGCTATCTAACATCCTTAATTCCCAAAATATCCATAATGCTCTATAAAGGGCTGCTGCTGCTCTGAGCGAGTCTATTAACACTGCCTTCCACCATGCTAGTTGGCGCTGCAGTTTCTGCTAAGGACTGTGACTGCTCTGATGGGAACAATGCACACTGTTCATTCAGTTATTGTGCGCTGTGGTCCTTGCTGGTCATTGACACTTCTGTAGGCTGGCACTGCCATGACTCTGCTTGTTCTCCTGGGTGCTCTGAGTCTTTTCCCTGCTTTAGCAAGAGCCTTCTGGGTATCAAAGGCGCATGTGGTCTGTAGCAGAATAGAGAATAATTTCCCTCATTCTTTTGGGTTATGCACTGAGAGATGGGTCCCTAATATGTTGTTTGAACCCCAATATATTACAGAGATAGAGAAACAGCTTTTTCAATGTCTACATAGAACTAATCTGTTCCATGGGGCCTGGATCTTCAGCTAGGGGGTTGAAGTAGTGTTGCATTTGAGTAACAATGACTACACTTCATTCTGATAACCAAGGCATTGACTCTTGGTGAAGCCTATCTTGCCTGGCTCCCTATTCCTAAAGAGGTCTCTCAAATGAGGCACTTCCTGCCAGTAAACTTCCTTAGAGCCATGCCACTAGCCAGCTAGACACACCCAGCCATACCTGAGTCATCTACAATGAATGAGAGCTCTCTGATCCAACCCTGTGCAGCCATGTGCTATCCTAAAGGCTTTTTATGTTTGTAAGCTTTATCCTATAGGATCATAAGACACTTGAGAACAGAGACCGTGTTTTCCACTTCTTTTGTATGTGTAACATTAGTGTAGCACCAGAACTATCCTACCAGTAATTAAAATAAACCTATAAAACCTTTTGTAATTTAAAAAGTACTTTTGTAAATATTATCTCATTTAGTTTTTACTATAGCCCTATTAGTTAGGTTATTATTATCTTCATTTTGCAGATAAGATAACTCAAGCTGTCCAAGATCACCAAGCTACTTAGTGGTAGAGCTGAATCTTGAACCACCATTACCTAACTCAATGTTCAGGTCTCTTTCCATTACTCTGCTGCTGTCAGCATCAGGAACCAGGAACCAGTATAATATTTATACTCTAAATTGGCATGGTGCAGAGGCTCTGACTTATAATCCTGGCACTCTGGAAGCCAAGACAGGAGGATTGCTTGAGTTCAGGAGTTTGAGATCAGCCTGAGCAAGAGCAAGACCCCGTCTCTACTAAAAATAGGAAAATTAACCTGGCATGGTGGTGTGCACCTATAGTACCAGTTACTTGGGAGGCTGAGGCAGGAGGATCACTTGAGCCCGGGCAGTTGAGGTTACAGTGAGCTATGATGACATCACAGCACTCTTCCTGGGGTGACAGAGTGAGACTCTGTCTCCAAAGAAAAAAATGTTTATACTCTAAATCTAGCTGCAACCTCTCTCTCTCATCTCCCAAATCTCAGCAGGAAGTATGAAAAGAGGACTGAGGACAATCAAGGACTCTATCCTTATTTTTTTATTTTTTAAACTTCCCATCTTGCATTTGGGGCCTTTTCTTGCTTGGACCTCTGAGACCTTCTTGTGATCTGAATGTTTGCCACCCTACAAAATTCATATGTTGAAGCTCTAACCCTCAGTGCGATGGTACTTCGAGATGAGGCCTTTGGGAGGTGATTAGATTTAGATGAGGTCTTGAGGATGGGGCCCTCATGATGTGATTAGTGTCTTTATAAGAAAAGCAGGAGAGACCAGAGCTCTTTCTTACCTATGTGAAGATACAGCAAGAAGGTCGCTGTCTGCATGCCAGGAAGAAGGCTCTCACCAGGTAACTAAATTGGCCAACACCTTGATCTTGGACTTCCCAACCTCCAAAACTATGAGAAATAAGTTCCTATTATTTAAGCCCCGCAGTCTGCGGTATTTTGTTATGGTAACCTGAGCTGACTACAACAGACCTTGTTCCCTTCTTTCTTTGCCTTGATTCCCAGATCTCTGGCCTTCTGTAATTATGGAAAGGAGGGGATTCCTTGTGGCTGCTTTGGTCGTCTGGTTTCTAGGCTTTTTTTTTTTTTCACTTGCTTCTGGAAGGAAACAGTATGAAGGTAAGAGTGCTGGTTTCATAAGGAAAAAGTCAGAAGATGTAGCTTCAGATATTCCAACCCTGCTACTTCTTGTGTGAGCTCAAACAAGTCCTTTAACATCTGCAGTTCTCAGACAAGTAGCTTCATCTCTTTGAGGCTCAGTTTTCCCATCCACAATGCAAAGGGATTGAAAAACATTATCCAGGACGCTTTCACGTGTAAAATGTTCTGATTTTATTGTTTTTGATTGACATTCTGGGCTCCTTCTCTGTTGCTTTCAGCTACCTAGCATTCCTCCTTATCAGCCACCAATTCAGATGTTTGGTCTGCCTTCCTGAGTTCTTTCTGATCATATATCTCATATTATCAGATACAAGGCTAGGCACCCTAAAGTATACCGAGGCTATTCCCCTAGGAAAGTGAATTTTTGCTACAGAATCAACTACAGCACAATATTGTCTTTGTAAGTTAAGGCTTTTTTTTAAAGATCAGTTTCTCAGAGACAGGGAGTTTATTTCAGTGAATTTAGTTCATCTACACAGTGTAGGAGGTTTTTATGGCTTGTTGTTTTATATAACTTATAGTCAAGCAGTCTGTTTTGTTTTGTTTTGTTTTAGGTCTTTCCTTTATCCCACTATTTTCGGTGCACTGTGCATAGACATGCTGTGCTGTCTTCTGCGGAAACCCTACTAACCAATTTCTGTTATTTTTCTAGCTTGGCTCCCCCCGCAGTAGGGAGGGGAGCCAAAATATATCATTCTAGTTCTTTCTCCAATTCATACTTGAAACTCCATTCTGGAGGAGATGTGTTTCATCATCTTCCCATAGGTACTCTGAAAAGTGGTCTCTCCTAGCCACACCTGTGCAGCTGTGAAGCAGCAGCTTTAGGGTCCGAGTGGAGCTAGCGAGGCGAGTGGTTGTGTGGTCGCGTCTTGGAAACCAGTAGCTTGCAGCATGGCTGACCAACTGACTGAAGAGCAGATTGCAGAACTCAAAGAAGCTTTTTCACTATTTGACAAGGACGGTGATGGAACTATAACAACAAAGGAACTGGGAACTGTAATGAGGTCTCTTGAGCAGAATCCCACGGAGTTACAGGACATGATCAACGAAGTAGATGCTGATGGTAATGGTACAATTGACTTCCCTAAATTTCTGACCATGATGGCAAGAAAAATGAAAGACACGGACAGTGAAGAAGAAATTAGAGAAGCATTCTGTGTGTTTGATAAGGATGGCAATGGCTATGTTAGTGCAGCAGAGCTTCGCCATGTGATGACAAACCTTGGAGAGAAGTTAACAGATGAAGAGGCTGAGGAAATGATCAGGGAAGCAGATAATGGTGGTGATGGTCAAGTAAACTATGAAGAGTTTGTACAAGTGATGACAGCAAAGTGAAGACATTGTACAGAATGTGTTAAGTTTCTTGTACAAAATTGTTTATTTGCCTTTTCTTTGTTTGTAACTTACCTGTAAAAGGTTTCTCCCTACTGTCAAAAAAATATGCGTGTATAGTAATTAGGACTTCATTCCTCCGTGTTTTCTTCCCTTATCTTACTGTCGTTGTCCTGAAACCTTATTTTAGAAAATTGATCAAGTAACATGTTGCATGTGGCTTGCTCTGGATATATCTAAGCGCTTCTGCACATCTAAACTTAGATGGAGTTGGTCAAATGAGGGAACATCTGGGTTATGCCTTTTTTAAAATAGTTTTCTTTAGGAACTGTCAGCATGTTGTTGTTGAAGTGTGGAGTTGTAACTCTGCGTGGACTATGGACAGTCAACAATATGTTCTTAAAAGTTGTACTATTGCAAAACGGATGTATTTTATCTAGGTACTGGTACACTATTTTTTTGTACTGCTGGTCCTGTACCAGAAACATTTTGTTGTTACTTGCTTTTTAAACTTTTGTTTTAGCCACTTAAAGAAAATCTGCTTATGGTGCAATTTGCCTCAAATCCATTCCAAGTTGTATATTTGTTTTCCAATAAAAAAAATTACAATTTACCCCCCCCCAAAAAAAGAAGCAGCAGCTTTAGCTGTATACAGATTCAACTCCACCCCCCACCCAGTTCAACAGGGCACTAAGTAAACACACAGTAGCTGAAAATAATTTAGCCCATGAGACCACCTCCAAAGTGAGACTGCAATTGACAACCCTTGAGGTCTATCAACAAGGGATAATAAGCAGACATGGCTACTCCTAGTAAACCAGCTGAGCTGTTTATAACCACCAGGGATTCTTCAGGGACTCCAGGCTGGGATTTCTGGCTTTCCCAGGAATACGTGGGATCAGCTGTATGAGCCATCTAAATTATTGGCTATGAAGTGGGGTTTGCATCTTTGAGAGCTCTTGCTCAGTAAAATTGCTAAATGGGAATGGGGAGAAATTGTATTTCTTCTTCCTATGAAAGGCCCTGTCCCTGAAATGTTTCCATTAATACTACACTCCTCCTTCCCTGCAATCTACGTTCTTTATACAAGTGAAATAGATTCTGAGTCTGGGTTCTACATGTTAAAAAGTAGTGCACACTTTAAACCTCCTCACTGGCTTCTCTTGGTGTTTGGCTGAAAAATTTGATTATATATATATGTATGTACATAGTTTTGCTCCCTCTTTATTGAACTCCCTTTAGCTAGGTCTCCATGGGCAAAAGAGAGAATTTCTTCCTGATGAGATTTTTTTTAATTAAAAAAATTTTACAGGCCAGGCGCAGTGGCTCACGCCTGTAATCCTAGCACTCTGGGAGGCCAAGGCGGGTGGATCCCTCAAGGTCAGGAGTTCAAAACCAGCCTGAGCAAGAGTGAGACCCCGTCTCTACTGAAAATAAGAAGAAATTAATTGGCCAACTAAAAATATATAGAAAAAATTAGCCGGGCATGGTGGCGCATGTCTGTAGTCCCAGCTACTTGGGAGGCTGAGGCAGAAGGATTGCTTGAGCCCAGGAGTTTGAGGTTGCTGTGAGCTAGGCT
>CAUYRT010049034.1:0-33298 GCA_963574885.1 Lepilemur ruficaudatus
AATAGAGTCACAGAGAATATGTATAATAATTTGTCAGTTTGCTAGTTAGTGGTGGAGCACTGAATCCAACCAGCCAGTCCAAAGAGGAATCAATCAGTAGGAAAAGCATGGGACTGCAAACCAGTACAACCTCTGTGGAAAGGAGTATGGAGAGTCCTCAAAGAACTGAAAGTAGACCTATCATTTGATACAGCAATCCCACTACTGGGTATTTACCCAAAGGAAAAAATGATATTCTATAAAAAAGACACCTGCACTCAAATGTTTGTAGCAGCACAATTTACAATTGCAAAGATGTGGAAACAACCCAAATGCCCATCGATACATGAGTGGATTAATAAAATTGTGGTATAGGCATACCACGCAGTATTACTCAGCCATAAAAAATGAACTAATTAATACCTCTTGTATTAACCTGGATGGAACTGATGACCATTCTTCTAAGTGAAGTATCTCAAGAATGGAAAAACAAACACCACATGTACTCACCAATAAATTGGAACTAATCGATTAACACTTATGTGCACACATGGAAATAACATTCATTGGCAATCAAGGGGGTGGGAGGGGGAGGAGGGGATGGGTAAATTCACACCTAATGGGTGTGAATACACACTATCTGGGGGATGGGCACACTTATAACTTTGACTCAAATGGTACAAAAGCAAAATTATGTCACCAAAACATGTGTACCTCCATAATATTCTGAAAAAGAAAAAAGCATGAGATTCAGATACATGGTATAACACGGATGAACCTTGAAGACATTACACTAATTGAAATAAGCCAAATACAAAAGGCCAAGTAGTGTATGATTCCTTTTATATGATGCTATGGACTAAACTGTGTCCCTCCTACCTCTCCAAATTTATGTTGAAGCTCCAACCCCCAATGTGACTGTACTTGTAGATAGGGCCTTTATGGAGGATATTAAGGTTACATGAGGTCATAAGGGTGTGGCTCTGATCCAGTAGGCTTAGTGTCCTTATAAGAAGAGACACCAGAGAGCTGCCCACCCCCTAGTACCGTAATGAAGACCCTGAGAGGCAGCAGTCTGCAGCCAGGAAGAGCACCCCCACCGGAAACCCACCGTGTGCTGCCACCCTACTCTCAGACTTCCAGCCTCCAGAAAATAAATGTCTGCTGTTTAAGCCACCCAGTCTGTGGTGTTCTGTTGTGGCAGCCCAAGCTAAGACATGTGAGGTACCTAAATAGTCAGATTCATAAAGACAGAAAGTAGAGGCCGGGTGTGGTGGCTCACGTCTATAATCCTAGCTCTCTGGGAGGCTGAGGCAGGAAGATCCCTTATGCTGAGGAGTTCGAGACCAGCCTGAGCAAGAGCGAGGCCCCATCTCATTAAAAAAAAGAAAAGAAAAGAAAGTAGAATAGTGGATAGTGGTTGGGGTAATGGGGAATTATTGTTCAGCAGGTATAGCATTTCAGTTTAAGATGATGAAAAATTCTGAAGGTGGATAGTGGTACAGAATAATGTGAATATACTTAATGCCGTTGAGCTATATACTGAAAAATGGCAAATTTTAGGTTATATATAATTAAAAATATTAAATTTAAAAATAGAAAAAACTGGAAAAAAACAAAAAAGAGTCTAAGGGGCATCTTATGGTCTTCCTGAAACCCTGGTTCTTTGCGCTCATCCTAGGCCAAGGTGCCACCTTTCTTGTCACCTGGCATGGGCATGGCAAAAATGTCCCGCCAGGGCCTGGGGGATGTACACGGCTCAGCAGATAATAAATTGGGGAGCATTTTTAGTTCTGTCTGAATGAGCTCTAGAGCTCTGCTGTCACTGAATTTAAAAGTCTTTTCCCCAAGAGTAGAAAAAAAAAAAAACCATTGAGAAGAAAAAAATGTTTGCAGCTGGAGCCTGAATTAGCAGTTTTGTCCCCTGAGACTGGAAAACACCTGAGCCCAGCAGACTTTCTATTGAATTTTATACAGCTTTCAAAAATAGACTAATTGTTAGCTGACTGGCAAGTTTTAGTTAGGTTTGGTTGTCTCCCACAGTGTTACCTAAACTTGAGCAATCACAGGATATTTTATTTATTTGTTAGCAGGGACAGAGGTATACAAAATTACTGTCATATCTTTCTAGATCAAGTTGTGGTTTGGTAAGTCAGGACACTTACGCCAGAGAACAGCTGCAATCAGGGTGCACCACTGCAAGGGCTCCAGACCAGAGCCCCGGGAGCTGAGGGCTCAGCACATTCTCAGAGCTGGTTAGCGACGCAGAAGCTTCAGCTCCACCCAGATTCACCGAATCCAAACCTGCGTTTTAACAAAATCCCTGGAAATGCTCGCTAACATTTGAGAAGTTCTGCTATAGAGTCCTGTTGCTCAGAGGGCGGTCTTTCCGCTTCCCTCAGCTGAATTGCCTGAATATTTATTAAAAATGCATATTCCTGGGTCCTGCTCAGCACCTGTGAAAGTCACCCCGTATGATTTTTAGGCAAATGAGCTTGAGAACCATCGCTGTGGGTGTCTCTTAAAAAGCCGCTCTGATGGTGGTGACAGTCACCCCCACCTCCACCAGCCTCTCCTGCGAGAACCCCAGTTCTGAGAACGTGAGATTCCCCAGGCACGTGGAGGGAGGACCGAGGGAGTGGAGCCCACTGTGCTAGTGGGTGTGAGGGCCTTTGGCTCGAACTCCTGGTCTGACGGATTTTAAGGACGCGCCTGTCATTCTCGCTTCCTTCTCTCAGTCTCCCCTCCCCCCGCCCCAAATACAATGGATTGAGACAAGAAGAGGAGTCAGGGAAGACAATCTTTGCACATAAATCTGAAGGGCTGGGTGCGGTGCTCACGCCTGTAAACCCAGCATTATGGAAGGGGGAGAGGGGAGGATGGCTTGAGGTCAGGAGTTCAAGACCAGCCTGGGCAACAACACAGTGAAGCCCTGTCCCTACAAAAAATAGAAAAATTAGCTGGGCGTGGTAGCTTATGCCTATAGTTCCAGCTACTCGGGAGGCTGAGGCAGGAGGATTGCTGGAGCCCAGGAGTTCAAGGCTGCAGTGAGCTATCATCATGCCACTGCACTCCAGCCTGAGTGAGAGAATGAGACCCTGTCTCTGAAAAAAAAAAAAATTCTGAAGGATAAACTCTAAAGTGACATGAAGCTCAGACCTTTCACTGGGCTAAGCAGCCTCGTGATGTGTCATCAGGACTAGGTGTGGCTGTAACCACTTTCCTCCTCCAGTTTTATACAATAGTGTCAATGACGTGGCAGCTTCCACTCCCTCGGAGGGTAGCTGTGAATAGTGGGACGTGTGTGATGACATCAGAAGGGCCTGGGAAGAGTCTTCAGCAGCTCACAGTTGTGCCTGAGATGTCGCCATCTGAGCACCACGTCTACAAGCTTCACGTCGGGCTGGGAGCTGTTTCAGCAGACCCTGCAAAGTGAATTTGCTGGTTCAGGTCTTTCCGACCCAGGCATCCAGTGGAGACGGTAACCCTATTGGCCACAGGTAAAGTCCTGGAGCCTGGGAAGAGAGGAGCTTGCAATATTGGGATGCAGGGAGGGAAATGGACACCAGTGAGAAATGCCACCGTCGCGCTGGGTGCTGAAGATCAACATTGGCAGGCCGAGATGAAAGCACGTAACGGAGACCTGACCGCTCTACCCCCCTGCCCCCAGCTACCTGTGGGGCCTGCATGAAGGTAACCAGAACTTAACTCAGCTGGCTGCCAGGCTGGAAGGGACAGTGCATGCAGAGTCTGCCCTGCCCATTCACTCCATAGCTGAGTCCCTGAGACCCCCACGCAACCTCAAGGGACCACTGAGTGGGTGTGAATTGGCAAGGGGTGACCAGACTGTGCCTCTGGCTCACAGTGCAGTGCTGTCTTGGTGCTTCCTTGAGGCAGGAAGCCAGAAAACAGGGTCTACAAGGGCTGAATCCTAGTCTTGCATATGATAGTAAATTGCACATCTGCATCAGATTGTAGGCAGCCTGCTAAGTAAGAGAATGGGCTTTGGCTTCAGATAGATGTGGATTCAAATCTGACCTACCTGTTTGCTCACAGGACATCGGGCAAGTGATGATTCTAAGTTTCAGTTCCCACCTCAGTAAAATGGGGAGAACACTATCTGGATGATGGTATTGGAAGGATTAATGAGGTAATGTGAGTACAGTCTACTTGCTCAAATTTGAATGAGCCTATGAATCCTCTGGGGGTCTTGTTAAACTACAGATTCCAGATTAGTATTCTTGGGGCTTGCTGAGAATCTGCATTTATTTTTATTTTTTTAGAGACAGGATCTCTCCATGTTGTCCCAGGCTGGAGTGCAGTGGCACAACCATAGCTCACTGCAGCCTCAAACTCCTGGGCTCAAGTGAGCCTCCTGTCTTAGCCTCCCGAGCAGCTGGGACTAGAGGTGTGAGCCACCACACTTGGCTAATTTAAAAAAAATTTTTTTAGAGATGAGGTCTTACTACATTGGCCATGCTGGTCTCGAATTTCTGGCCTCAAGCAATCTTCCCACATCGGCCTCCCAAAGTGCTGGGATTACAGGTGTGATCCACCTCACCTGGCCAGCATCTGCATTTCTAACACCTTCCCAGGTACTTACCAAATAGGAGACTTAATTTTTTTATTTGTAACCTTTAATTTTGAAATATCTTTGTACTTGCAAAAAATTTGAAAAACTAGTACAAAGAATTCCCAGAGAGCCTTTGCCCAGCTTCCCCAAAAGTTAGCACCTTTTATATCATAGGTCAGTGATCAAAACAAGGAAATTGGCACTGAAACTTAAGACATTTTTTCAAAATTTCATCAATTTTCTCACTCATCTCCTTTTCTGGGACCAGAATCACACATATTTCATAGTCTTGTCTTCTCGGTCTCCTTTGACCTGGGACAGATGACACGAGAGACTTTCAATGGAGACAGCTGTAACACGACGACCCGGCGGGATCCCTTACACTTCTTTGAATTCAAGCGGTTTTCAAATGGTGGTCTTAAGACGCACCTGGGGAGACTGTTTCACAGGTTTGCTCCAGAGAAACCGATGCCGGAGGAGGGTGTGGGTGGTCCTAGGGGACATGTATTTTTATCAGAGTGGCAGGTGCTTCTGATGCAGGGTGGTCAGAGGACCCGACTTCGGGAGACAACGCCCGCAAGTGGCTGGCCCAGGTCGGCGAGCGCTTGAGGCGCGACCGACCCTCATACGAGGACAAACGGTCTCTTTTGCTCTGAAACGCTTCCGTGAAGGTCGGCATGCTCGCGGTGCCCGCGCTGGCGACCGTCGTGCGACCTGTGTCCCAGGCCCTGTCCTTCCCGCGCACCCGGCCGCGGCGGTGTCGCCGTCCCGCAGCGCCGCGAGGGGGCGCCGGTGACCGCGGTCGCTGCGCGCGCGGCGTCGCCAGGCGGGCGGGCCGGGGGACGTCTCGTTAGCGGGTTACTCCGACGGCCTCGGAGAGCCGGACCTTAAGGACACGTTCCAGAAGGGCCGACCTCGGGCCTCTCTCCGGCGCTCACGGAGCGTCGCGCGCGGACCCGGCCGGGGGACGCGGCGGCGGAGACGCTTGAGCGAGCGCTGCGGGCGGACGCACTTCCCTCGCCGGGACGCGGCGATCCTTCTCGTTTCCCTTTGCCCGAAACCCGGCGAGCAGAGCCGGCCCCCGCCCGCGGCGCTCCCGAGCCCCGGGGCCCTCAGAGAAGCGGCCCCGCCGCGGGGCCAGTTTCCTGTGCGACTGGGAGACGGCCGGCGGCCGAGGCCGCGTGGCGTGCGGGACGCGTGTGCGCGGCCGGCTCTGCAGACACGCGCGCCTCTCGCTCTCAGCGGGGGCTGGTTTCTGCGGGGCCCCGCTCCCGCCCGGCTCTGCGCGGAGATGCCGCTGCGCGCTCAGGAGCACAGGGCGCAACAAATGCGGTAAAATATCAGTAACCAGGAAATGACGGCTTCGAGTGTTCGTTATCTCTGCGTAGTGAAAGGGTGTTTGATTGTGGTAAAATGCCACGACATTTCAGCCTCGCCGATTTCGAGTGTGTGGTTCAGTGGAAGTACAGTCAGTCACATTGGCGTGCGGCCGACAGCCAGAGCTCTCCGCCTTGGGAAACTCCTCCTCCCTCGGGCCCTGGTGACCAGCTTTCTGTTTCTACGAGTTTGGCTATTAATACTTTAGATGCCTTATAGAAGGGGAGTCACACATTGTCTTCTTTGTGACTTTTAACTTAGTATAATGTCCTCAAGGTCCATCCACGTTGTAGCATGGGATAGGACTTCCTTCTTTTTTTAGGTTGAATATTAATATTCCACGGTATGGGGAATTAGGTTGTATGGAGTTCCATTGTATGGAATATTAGGTTGAATAATAATATTCCATTGTATGTTATGCCACATTGTTAATGGACTCTTGGTTTGCTTCTCCCTGTTGGTTATTGCAATAATGCACATAGGTGTACATAATAACACAGGTGCACAAATACCTCTTCAAGACCCTGCTGTCAATTCTTTTATATACCCAGAAGTGGAATCCTTGGGTCCCATGGTAATTCTAAGTCTGTCGAGTAAACATTGCACTGTTTTCTACAGCAGCCACACCATTTTATATTCCCAGCAACAGTGCTGAAGTGCTCCAACTTTTCCACATCCTTACGAATACTTATTTTCTGGTGTGTGTGTGTGTGTGTGTTTTAATAGTGGCCATCCTAATAGGTGCGAGATATCTCATTGTGGTTTTAATGTGCATTTCTCTAATGATTAGTGATGTTAAATATCTTTTCATGTGTTTTTGCCATATATTCTTTGAAGAAATGTCTATTCAGCCACTTTGCCCATTTTTTAGTTAGGTTATTTGATGTTGATACATTGAGTTATAGGACTTCTTTATATATTGTGGATGTTAACCTTTTGCCGCATATATGATATACCAACATTTTTTCCCATTCTGTAGGTTGCCTTTTCATTCTGTTGTGTCTGATGCATAGAAGTTTTAAATTTTCATGTAGTCCAATTTATCTATTTTTTCTTTTGTTAACTGTACCTTTGGTGTCATATCCAAGAAATCTTGCCAATTCCAAGAAACTTTCCCCTGATGTTTTCTTCTTAAAAGTTTTATATTAAATAATTTTCGGTCTTACATTTAGATCTTTCACCCATTTTGAGTTACTTTGTTGAAGAGACTGTTCTTTCCCCATTGAATGATCTTGGCACCCTTGTCAAAAATCATTGACCATATGGTAAGGGTTTATTTCTGGGTCCTTTATTCTGTTTACTTGGTCTGTAGATCTGTCTTAATGCTGTTACCACACTGTTTTAATTCTTATAACTTTGTAGTAAGGTTTGAAATCAAGAAGTGTGAGTCTTCCAATTTGGTTCTTTTTCAAGATTGTTTTGGCTATTCAAGGTGCCTTGAGATTTAGGATGAGTTTTTCTATTTCTGCAAAAATTGTTATTGGTATTTTGATGGGGATTGCATTCAATCTGTAGATCACTTTGGATAGTATTGACATTTTAACAATAGTAAGTCATCCCATCCATGAACTTGAGATGTCTTTCTGTTTGTGTCTTAATTTCTTTTAGTAATGTTTTGTAGTTTTCTGTGTATAAATCTTTTATCTCCTTGGTTAAGTTTATTTCTAAGTATTTTATTCTTTTTTGTGCTATTACAAATAGAATTGTTTTATAATAATTTTCTTGTCAGATTGTTCATTCTTGGTGTATAAAAACACAAGAGGTTTTGGTATGATTTTGTATCTTGCAACTTTGCTGAATTTATTATTTCTAACAGTTTTTTGGCAGAGTCTTTAGGGTTTTCTACATATAAGATCATGTTATCTGCAAGCAGAGACAATTTTACTTCTTCCTTTCTGATTTGGATCTATTTCTTTTTCTTGCCTAATTACTCTGACTAGGACTTCGAATTCCATGTTGAATGGAAGTGGTAAAAGTGTGCAGCCTTGTCTTGTTCCTCCTCCTAGAGGAAAATCTTTGTCCTTCATCACTGAGTATGTTAGCTATGGGGTTTTCATATATGAATTTGATGTAGAGTTTTTACTAAGAACACATTGGACACAGAATATAGGGGTTTTTTTTCCCACAGCAATAATCAGTTCTTCAACTTTTTGGACACCGAGAGTCCTATAATTCAATTCTGACACTACTTGAAGTTAACGTAGACCCCCCCACAGGTTAAGGACTCAGTTCCACAACTCTACTCCCATTTTAGACACCAGTCACAAGGCCCAGGTTGCCAGCTGTTCTTCTGACCCACTGGGTATAAAAATGGGAGTTCCCGTGACCTGCTCCTTCAGGTTCAACAATTTGCTAGAAGCCCTCACAGAACTCAAGATATGGCTTTACTATTACCAATTAATTATAAAAGATATAGCTTAGGGCCAGGTGCAGTGGCTCATACCTGTAATCCTAGCACTCTGGGAGGCCGAGGCGGGTGGATCATTTGAGCTCAGCAGTTCGAGACCCCGTCTCTACTAAAAAAAAAATAGAAATTAGCTGGACAACTAAAAATATATAGACAGAATTAGCCAGGCATGGGGGCACATGCCTGTAGTCCCAGCTACTCAGGAAGCTGAGGCAGGAGGATCACTTGAGCCCAGGAGTTTGAGGTTGCTGTGAGCTAGGCTGACGCCACAGCACTCTAGCCTGAGCAACAGAGTAAGTCTCTGTCTAAAAAAAAAAAAAAAAAAAAAAATCCTAGACTATCACTTAATTATATATGACCTTGAGTGAATCCCACCTATAATATGGTGATAATCCTAGTATCTACTTAAAAGGGTCATGGTGAGGATTAAACAAGCAGATTATTATGCATAGGATAGGGTCTGTTACATTGTAAGTGGCAGTCATTAATCAGACTATGTGTCAAGGTTCCCTGATGACCTCTCATTTTCTCTAAAGTCTTAGTGTTTAAATTGCTCTTTTGTATTAAGTCCTTTACTTCAGACTATTACAGTATTGGTAGCGAAGTATATGAAAAAATGGCAAGAAATTTAGAGGCTGAAAACTGTTTTGGGTAAATTTTATCTTAAATTGTGCCTAATACTAATTTGTATTTTCTCTGCATCTCAGAGTTATTGTGATTAAATAAGATAATTGTGTGCTGCATGGCTATTGGTTATCACTTGCCTGTCACTTAGCAACCCCAATGCAAGACTCACTTCAAATTCCTGATTGGACATGCTTGATGAGGACTTAATAGTTCCTCAGTCCAGTTATGAACTGGC
Source organism: Lepilemur ruficaudatus (assembly GCA_963574885.1). Classification (NCBI taxonomy): domain Eukaryota; kingdom Metazoa; phylum Chordata; class Mammalia; order Primates; family Lepilemuridae; genus Lepilemur; species Lepilemur ruficaudatus. The sequence continues at coordinate 9,199 of CAUYRT010049034.1, forward strand.
TGTGGACGGTAGGCATTCTTGGCAGAATTTGGGGACCCAGACCTCATGCTATCTGCCGGGTTAATCTCAGAAATTTGAATCCTAATCCTAATTATTCTTGAGGATATTAAAATCAGCAGTTTACAGTTTAAATTTTTAGTCACACTCATCAGCCACTAGAAGAGGGCAGCTTTTATATATTTTCCCCTTAAAAAAATGTAGAACAGAGTAAACAAACACAGTTATCCAAATTGGAAGTCTGTCCTTTTGAGACAAGGAGTTCTTTTAAAGGTTAGAATAACTTTAAAATACCTGGTGGTCAAGCTGTATCGCACAGGTTTGATCCCACTCTTGGTGCTCTCACCCAGATTCGTGGCTTTCAGCTTCAACTATGAAGATGACCCTCAAATTCTGAACCTCCAGCTCAAAAACCTCTCCTCCAAACTCCAGACTTTTATATGTAGCTGACTGCTCGATGGCTCCGTTTGGATGTCTAATGTGTCTCTCAAACAGTCCCAATCTGAACTTCTGATCTTAAAGCTACTCTTCCCACAGTGCTTTCCAACTGCGGTCAGTGCTCAAGCCAAATATTTTGATGTCATCCTTAGCTCTTCCCTTTCCTGTGTCCCTTATGTCTATATTCAGTGAGCAAATTTTAATGGGTCCCTTTAAAATATTAACAGAATCCAGCCACCTCTGACTACTGTCTTTGCCACTATTCTCTCTCACTTGGATCACCGCAATCGTCTCGAGCGATCACTCGAGCCTCTTCGGATCACACCACTCCTCTGCTCCAAACTCCTTTCTCAGCAGAGGGAAAAGCCAAAGTCCCGAAAGGCTGGGGCACACTGGCACCTCGGGTCTCTGTACTGTCCTTCTCTTGCTTTTCCTTGACGCCAAAGTCTCTGATCAGATAACTGCCTGCGAGCCTTTGCCTGGCCGCCGCCTCGACACTTAACCTGCAGCCCACACTGGCAATGCTTTTCCCTTCCTTGCTTTACTTTTCTTCCTAACACTTATTGCCATACATTTTAAAATGTAGTTTTTCTCCCCCAATGAGATTAATAAACTCCAGAAGGGCAGGGATTTTTCTCACCGTTGTAGGACCTGAAACGGTCCCAGGCCTATAGTATCTAATAAATAATTGTTGGAAAAAAAGGAACTTAAAAGTCATCACTCACCATTTCCAGCCCCCCCTTTACTGAATGATTGTAACTAAAGTCACACAAAAGTTCTTGGGTGGAAAATAAAAGCAAAAGACCACTACACATTAGTTTGTCAACATGTAATGCCCTGGGTTTATTTTGTGAGAATTCTATCACAATTTTTCCAGGTGGGATTAAAAACCTTAAGGATGACGTATGCCATTGGACTGGGCATTCGGACTTCGGCTCTGGCAAGGCCCCAGCAGTCGCCTGTCAGCGCCGTTCTCTTCACAGAAGAGAGGTCAGACATTCCCAGAGGAAGGCACCCGGTATTTGTGGCTCTGGCCTTGCAGCCTTCTGGAGAATCTTAAAAGGAAAAACGCTGGCTGTTTCTAGAAACTGGAATGATGATACACGTACAGCAATTACTGCATTCTTCTCCCTCATATCCTTTTGTAATAACAAGTAAAGAATGAAGTCTTCCAAACAATTTGACAATAAAAAAGTACAATTTTTTGTGCTAAAAAAAAGGGCAAGACAACATAAACTCCAGTTGTAAGGACTCCATTTGCATACTTGATCTAACACTTTTTGGTGTGGAAGGAACTGGGACTACCGGGCCGTTTGTGGAGCAGCAACATGACATTAGTGCTTTAAGTACCAGAAACCGCCCACAGCTTTGTGGGCAAGGTGGGGATGGGAAGATTCAAGAGACTTCATTTTTAGCTTGTTACTTGTCCTAATGATAGTAGACCAGGAAGATCCCCATTTAACAATACATTCCCCATTTTTTAAAAAACTGATGCCTTTTTTTTTTTTTGTAAAATTCTGTATGTATGTCACCATTTTTTTCACATGATACACAGAAAACTCAAGGACCCAGAGGGGAACCAAGTTATGTTATACCATTTACAAAATACCAAGGAGTCCACAGCTACCTAACACATTTACTACAGCACAGGAACCAATGAAGGTACAGTGTACAAAAAACTGTAAACACGGCACAATAAATAGATAAAACAGCAGGTTCCGCACCATGCACATGATGTGATGACACTTCATCTCTGTACAATCTCACATCTCACACTCTTCGTTGCAATTTATTTCCCTCCCCCTTCCACCCCCAAGTGCAAAGCATCACAAATGAACATTTCTGTATTCAAGTAACATATATACAAGGGTATTACAAATATGCAGTACTGTACAGATAATTGCTGTATTCTTAATTTACAGATGTTGATTTTTTCCTATTAACAGTAAGAAAAGAAAAATTGAAGCACGAGAGATGAGCGCTGCTGTCCAGTCCCCACAGCTGCCACAGAGACGCATGTGCTGCCTTCCGTCATCCCTTGCACTCAAAATGCTACCAATGCATAGCACCTAATCGAGTCCGCAGGCTGCAGTCCACTCCTGAGGAAGCTACGTCACCTCCATCGCTACTGTATTGTCTGCTATGTTGTTCAGTGCTGGCTTTTCTGATTCATGATTTTCCCTATAGAAATAAAGGTCAATCAATTACTTATCTACAACATAAAAAATTTAGCAAACGAAGACTATCTTCCCAATAAAAATTTTGATTTTTTTTTTTAATAACAGGAAGAAATTTGAGTCTTTGGGAATAAGACAGCAAATAGACAAATATGAACCTTCATATCAACTTTTATATATCAGGAATATATGCTCAGAAATCAGGCTAATGTTGACTATAAATTCCATGGTCAACTATGTTACCAACTGTAGCAGCACCAAGCAACCTACATGTTGAAAATACATAAAGAATTCCCAAATTTTAGTAACTGTAGTTTTAACTTCCACTTCTATTAAACCCTTTAAAAGAGTTTTAAAAAAGGAACACATATGACTGAGGTTCATGTTCGGACTCTAAGTCAAGGTTCTAAATACACAGGGTTGAGTAGGACAGCTGCTTAGCTCGCAATCAGAACACTAGGGTTTTAGTTATTCTGTCACCTAGCCTGTTGAGTGTCCTTGGAGAAGTCTGTTACCTTCTCTAGATCTCTCGGTTTCCTCATGTTTAAAAACAAAGGAGCAAGTGACACACAAGTCCCACACACTGCAAATGTTCCACAGTTATATAATTCTGGAGCAGTAGAATCACACCATATGCATGTCAGAACTGTGGCTCACTGACTAGCTATGACCAAACCCAGAATACTAATAGGAACGGCTGGGTATTGAGCAGACAATGACTATTACTTAAGTTCAGAGCATGGCTTTGGAAACTAAAAGCTACCATCTGCTGCTACAAACTCTGCTCTTTCTCTTCCTACTGGCTGAGGAAGTCTATCAGTCTGGCATTCAAGGTCCTCCACAGTGTGGCCGTCTTCTGCCATTCGCATTTCAATGACTAACCTTCCCAATCCTAGAGAAAAACCAGTTTACCTGTTAACCTCTAAACACTTATATTTATCCAACTTTGTTCTTTCAACTTAGCACATTCCACCTGCCTGAAACACTTTTTTTCCCTTCTCTTTGTCTAAGCAAATACTACCCCAGATTGAATCTGATCTTATTTTGTTAGAACATTCCCTGAATCCCCTTAGTGCAAAAAGATGTCTCTTTATACTGAAATTATAGCCATCAACCATACAATGAATTTGACAAGCATATAATGCTTTGTGATACCTCTGGAACAATTTTCACCTATTACTTATAGTTAGCCTTATTTAGCTTTTCACACTTTTATGCTTGTCTTCCAGCTAAACTGAAAACACCTGTCTTTCTCTTTGTGTTTTTCCCATAGTACCTTGTAAACAGCAGGATTTTAATTACCATTAATATTTAAAACATAATAGAGCCTGAGCAAAAATTCTAAACCATCTATTGAAACCTAAGAGGGTAAGTTAGCATAGAAAATAATGGTTTGATTACAAGTTGACCTGGCATGAATTCTTTAAGTCTTTACATTATTAAGAATAGCTTAGCACACTAGTGGTTGGGGAGGGTGTCCAATCAATTCTAACTGTTCACATGAGAAGCTGTGCAAAAAATCACACACAAAAGAAATATTCTAAAGAAAATTTCTTGCATCCAAAGGTGTAAGAAAAATAAGAGCGTCATAAGCCGTGTTGTAGTAAGAAGGGAATGTCCCAAATCATACAGGCGATATTTACTGTATCATTTAGTTCAAATTCTCAACCAATATTAAATTATAACATTTGTTTAGTTCTTAAGTAATCAATGCTCATCTACACGTTTTTAATGTATAACAGGAGAACAGCAGGAAACATGAAGAAACAGGTAAAGAACGACGCCAGAGGATTTAAGTGAGAGCTCTTATTTTTCAGATAGTTTAGGCTTAAAGTATCTACTCACCTTGGAACTGAATCTACAGAGGATGAAGGTGGAACCTTGGAAACCTGACAGTTTGCCGCGGCAGCCAGCTTTAAGGCAGACGACGGGACAGCACTCAGAGTCCTAGGTATGTGTCGTGCACTTATTGGGGAGATAGAGTTTACAGTGGCAACTGACGAAGGTACAGTCAATCGGATGTTGTTCCCAATCAGAACCTGAGTTGTTGCAGAGTTGGCAGCAGTTACTTGATGACTCAGTGCACTGTGGGAACTTGCAGTCTGTGTGACATTTGAAGGCTGTAACAAAGCCGAACCTGCTGCTGCTGGACCTGTGTGTGCGAGTGCTGTGGGCGCAGCACTGCTGAGGTGTAAGCCCTTGTATACTCCTAGAGAGAAAGACAGAAACGTCCCGGCAATGTGCAACTCTGCTGTTTGTATTACAGAGGTACATCATAAACATGATCAGAACAATTTAAACGCTCCCGCTCTACCTGAGGCTGGAAGGACGCCATTCACCCCAATTCCAAGCACCACATCATCCTTCATCTTGAATCCCATCAGTTGTTCTGACGTTACCAAAGCAGAAGCAGCAAATTGAGCACTAGCAGAATCCAGAGTCTTAGAAACAAAACCCTAAAAATAAAATACAAAAGGAATCTAATCAGTATCACTTAGCCTTAAATGAATATTAAAGCTAAACAGGCAAAACAAAATCAGCTTGAATATTAATGAAAATGGCAAATCACTGAAATCTCTTCATCCCTTCTGATAGTCATAAATTTGAGGAATGAAAAGTAGTCTTCTAACTCAAGGGTTACATATTTTGACCTTCATGTGTGACTACATGATACGTACTAGTCAATTACCAAAATAAGCCTTCTATAATGTGGGACAGCAAACCTCCAACAAAATGTTGGACGAGAAATATACTAGGTAAAAGCATTTCATTTCAGTGATTTGCAAATACATATAATGAATAAATAAATACGTAAACTTTCACCTAACTTACACATACACATACATATACACACAAACCAAGGGCACCTGTGGGATAGTAAGATAACTATTCCTTTAGAAAACAAGTAACAATATCACATCATCATAATTTAACCCTAAAATTGAAAGGCCTCTTAAATTTTTAAAAATGAGTTTTTCCTGTAAGATGCTTAGAGACTCAAATCTCAGCCTTTAAGCCCTAAATGTTTTAAACAGAAAACATTTATCATGCTTTAGGCTTAAAAGTGATCTTTTTCAATAGTAAAAGAAGATATTTTAGTATAACTTTAAAAAAATCTTAATAATAATTGAAGCACCCAAGATAAGGAGCTGGGTGGGGCTACATATTAAAGAGGTACAGCAACAGATTACAGGTCATACTTGAGGACGGCATCTCCATCTCATTCAACTATGCTTTTTACTTTTACTTTTTAAAATAGGGAGCAGAGGCAACAGCTTCCATACTCACCTGTAATGTTTTTTCTAAACCCTGTATATTCGGGTGAAAGCCACTTTTCTGCTGGTTAGATGCAAGGTTCTATGACAACAGTTGGTAATTAGAGATGAACTCTGGTGGGAAACAATGAGGGATAATCATAAGACAGACAAATCCCTCACCTGTGAAGTGTTGGTGGCGGAATTACTATTTGCTTGCTGTTGCTGAATTTGTGCAAGCTGCTGTTTCTGCATTAGTGCCAGTTGCTGTTGATGTTGCTGGTATTGTTCGGCTGTAAATGCTGAACATAAAATAAGGAAACACTTTATAAAATGCACAGATATCATATATATCTTACAACAGTTAAACAAATTCAGCATTAAAAAAATTGTGGAGAATTAAAGCGTCTGACAAAGGTTCCAGATCGTGCTAAAGATCACTTCCAAATGAAAATTTCAGCATTTCTGCTACCACATTTAACAAGAGTGGCTCGAATTTAAAGAAAATTAAACTTCCTGAATTAAACATAGGAGAGAGAACTGCTCACTTCCCAACATAGGAGAGAGAACTGCTCACTTCCCAAGTTTCAGTACCATTATTTTTATAAAGCTGTGACCCTTGTGCTAGATAGTATAGAAAGGTAATGTCAGTTTTTTTAATCTAGAATTGGAATTCAATTTTGTACTGAGCTTGAGAAGAAATTTGATAATTATTATTTGGCGTCTATTTTATCCATATTACTTTCCCAATGCATTCAGATGGTTCCTGATAGAGTTCTGTGTATATATACTAACTGTTCTACATATTTTCTAATTTTAATTATAAAAATTTCCTCTATATGAAAGATTACAATTGTTTTAGTACCTTTTTTTTTTTTTTTTTAAAAACAATCCATTCTTTAAGTTTAACAGGAAGAAAAAGAGGCTCCAATGTTAAGGTTAATTAATTTTCCCCACCCAATTAACCCACCTGGAAAAAATCCAGTCAATAAGAACGGAGCTGTTTGTGTTGGTTTACTGTACAGAGTGATGTCTGAGGAAAGACACTGTGTTATGCTACTTATGTTTGTCTATGGAGAGCTCAGTTCTAAAAAAAACAAACAAAAAAATGTTCATTTATTACCCCCCCCAAAAATATGTGCAGTTTTTAAAAAGGAAACCTTTTTCTTTTTTTCCTCTTTTTTACCTATTAAAAAAAGGAGAAAAAAAAGCACATACAATCACAATACCTTTGACCTCAAAGGCTTCTTTACGAAGCCTATGATGTTTGACTAAGAATTATTTTAAAACAAAAAAACGGTTATCATGCATCCCTGGGTCCCAGGGAGTCTGGAAGTCATGCAAATTTCCTCAATCTAAAGTTTAATGTTTTCAAAATACCGTCACCTAATTTGTGTTGTTTAACTGCAGTTTGATGACTTGGTTAGAATATCACTTCATCGAGTTTTATAATTTTCATTTATAACTCAGGAGGAATCTTTCTCTATCCCTGAGGATACTGCCTCTGCCTGGTACAACTAGAAAATAGGTACAAATTCTACCATATTTTGAATGAACCAGAGAATTATAAAATAATATTCAGGAAAACCTCATTAAGTTATTAGTATCTACACAGGCTCTTATACTTGAGCTGAACTAAGTTCCTGGGCTACAAGGGCAAAAAAGTAATTTCTTGTTGGATCGTTTCTACTATTAATTTTCTTATTTTGTGTGTATGTTATAGATCTGTTCAGCTGGTATCTGTCCTTTCATAGGTTTCTTTTCCTACTATGTTTGTAATTCACATAATCTATAGAGAAGCCTTTTATAGATAATAGTATGATTCCTAAATATTGACATAAAAGTAACTTCCTGTTAACATGACCATTTCTGTTTAACAGAAATTTGTATCAAAATTTGAAGAAAACTGACAAAAGTCACGGCTGCCCTGAAAGAATGTTCATGATTAACATAATATTTATCCTTATGTTTAAAAAAAAATCCACAAAAAGCAACTGTTTAAACCTTAACTTACTAGATACTTCTGTCAATACGTTTTTGGGATTTACACTTTAATTTCCTAAGTTCAGTGTGTTGCCTAATCCTTGATTTTTCCAGTAGGGAATGCTCGTAAATTAAAGAAAAAAACTCCCCATTTTTGGAAGGTCATCACATATATAGAAAAACAAGTAGCATTCACTTAATACTTCCATACAAAACTCCATTTATATGAAATGAAAGTATTCTTTTGTAGAACTTTGCTGATGTTTATGTATGTTTTACTTAAAAATTTAGCAATAATTAGAAATAAATTTGAATAAAGTTCCAAATATTTTTGCTCTATTTAAATTAACATCTTAATCCTGGGTCTGTGAGGGTCTTGTGAATTTCAATTTTTTTAAACTATTAACTTCGTCCTAATATATTAATAGATTTAGAAATAAAAATTCAACCAATATTTTACATCACTTAACTACTCAACATTTTAGATTACTATGTTAGCCTATTTCCTAGATACTGCTATACTCTATCGGAGTCCAGTTATGAAGCTTTTCCTGGACATTTTTGGTAAATGATAAACAGAGAGAAACATGTAACCTGGAAGGTTACCACGGGTTTAGGGGCCAAGTGACCTTGAGTTTTAGTCCTCAGCTCTATCATACCTAGCTGAGTATTCTTGGGCAAATTATTCAATCTTTTGAGACTCAGTATCTTCACCTAAAATGTGAAAGAGATTAAATTAGGTGATCATTAAAGTCCTTTTCAGCTATGAGATGCTAAGATTTTATATTTCTTCTGAGAAATGAAATTCCAATCCAAAGGCAGTGTGAATAAATAGGAAAGCTTGGACAAAGGCGAGATAGTAAATTTGTGCAAATACAGTCTGAACTGGATTTTACGTTATTTATCCAGAAAAGCCCTCGGGTCTTTATCCCGAGAAGCCCCCAGGTCACGGTATCATTGTAACTCAGAAGTCTAACCAAATGCTAAAGGGAAATAAGACAAAAATGACCATACCTCACCTCCTTAAATCTCTATGAATGGATTGAGATATCAAGGTAGAAAGTTCTTAGGGTTGTATGTCTACCTCCAGAGATATGGCAGTCAAGTTTGTAATTCACACAGAGAGGGGGCAAGATGGTTATTGCTGAAAGATGACCAAATCTAGAACAAGAATCGTTTAACAGAACCAAAAAATGTTGAGGTTAGGAGGGAGCTTGGTGATTTCCTCCTTCAATCTTTAATACTAGAGATGAAAAAACTTCTGTCTGACGTCAAACAGATTAGTAGTAGCAGAAGAAATAAAAAACCCAAATCAATGAGGTTTTAAATTTAAAAACAGCTGAAAACTCATTGATATTATTTACAAGAAATAATCAAACATTTTATGTACCAACAGTATGAATCAAGTGCTTTAAAAAACTCATATATAGAGTATGTAGAGAAGAGAAAAGAATTCTACGTAGAGAAGAATCGTGTGGGATACGATTAAAAACTAAGAATGTTTAAACAGGAACCGGATAAATGTGTGAAGAACATTACGGTGCTAGGGAGTGACCAAACTTAGTATGCTTTCATGAGCAGAACAGGAACCTGTAGGTTTATATTTAAGGAGGCAGCTTTTGGTGCAACATTTGGACAAACTTTAACCAAAATCCACAAATAACTTGATCTAGAAAGTTGAATTTGCCCTCACTGAAAATGTTGAGGCAGAAGTTTGTTTTGGTAGCTTCTAACTAACCAATGCTCAGGGGCAGGAGTTTAGATGAAATAATCTCAGACTTTTTGAGTCCACTTCTTATACAGGGAGACCACGGTGCACAGCACCTGGAACAGCCCGCAGTGCAGACCGCTGCCCCGTGCGTCGCATTCCTGAGTGGGGCTGGGAAGGGTGACGGATACTAAGGAAAAAACAAACAACTTGAAAACTTCAGCTGAGAAAGATAGAGTTTAGATTACCAAAATGTATATACCTTGTGAAAAACAAAACCAAGACAAAAATAACTCCAAACACCTATTTTAAAAGACATCCCCGAATTATAAATTTGAGCAGTACACAGGCAGAACATTATTTTAATGTAGGAAAAAAGGTAACTTTTTAAAGAAATATAAAGTGAAATGACTCTTCAGATAGTTATTAAAGTATGATCCCCTGATTAGTGAGCTTGAGTTGGTAGGATTCATGAGTCCTTATCAGCCATCTAGAAATCTAATTTGTAAACTAAAGTTTGTTGTAATTCATCTGGTGGCAAAGTGTGACTGACCTGAACTCATCTCATTTCAAATGATTTCAATGAGATTATCCGTAGTCAAATATTCCTTTTAGAGTGAATATTCTTGTACTTCTCTATACAACTGTAGAACTATTTAGGTATTTACTACAAGTCCTACTCTGGACCCTGCTATAGATGTTATGTGATAAACTCACTTTCTACAGTAAAAAAATTCTGAATTTTGAAACACATTTGAATAAAGATTAGATTTATAAACTCTAATTAAAATATTCAGTGCTCAAATCTAGAGTTCCTTTTCCAGAGTAAGCTTAACATTTTATGTTACTAACTAAATTGCACTAAGTTATAGATATAAAGAATTAGAACATACGACTCTAGGCACATATCTCCTATTCACTTATGAAGATGAACCAAATCTTTAGTGCAGATTCTGAGAGCTTAGGAGAATGACTTACAATGCTGATACAATTTCACCGGGTTCAAATCCCGAATATAAAATTGTAACTTAAAAAAAAAAAAAAAAACTTTCTGTTTTCAGTCTTTCTAAATTACATAAGGACTCTCATGTGAGTCTTTTGTAATTATGGAAAAGATATTAATTCTGGTATTTGATATCCCATAAACTCAAACACATGCAAATGAATAGTCACTGAATAAACACTAAATTTTTAAAGGTGCTTTTGTGAATTAAAAAAATACTAGAAAACTATATTTGGAAACTGTCCAAATAACACATTAACTAAAGATTAAAAATAAATAATTTATCCTTAAGTACTAAAACCTAGTCCTAGAAATTCTGAATTTAAGTATATTAAGTCTTTCCAAGATCCTTAACATTGTGTTATTTATTCTGCTGCACAGCGCCCAGAGGACCAAGCACTCAACACCACAAAACCAGTAAGTCTACCCATTTGGTTCCAACTCTGCACAACAATGTTCAAGACTGGGAAGCAAGTAGAAAAGATACCAAGCAGTTGAAACAGAGACTATAAAAGTTAGTGTGTTAAAGATCATGCACTTTACTAAAATAAATGGACTTCTGTTATCATTTACAATTTTCTATATAAAAATGAGAGTAAAGAGGCCCTTATAATTATTTAGAAAAGGGGTATCACTGATACCAGAGGGTATCCCTATGTCACAGTATAAGTATAAATATTAATAACGATAACTGAAGAATAAAAAATGGCTAAATTATAACCCACATAATTTGGCTTAAACAGCAGGAAAGTGTTTCAGCTGACCTGGAGCACACAGAATGGCTACGTTCTAAGTTGAACTTAACCAGTACAAGTTGACCACCCTTAACTGAAAATCCAAAATCTGAAAAGCTCCAAAATCCTTAACAATTTGAGCATTGACATGATGCCGTAAGTGGAAAATTCCATACCTGACCTCATGGGATGGGTCACCATCAAAATGCAATGACATTTTGTTTCATGCACAAAATTATTGAAAAATATTGTATAAATTACATTCAGGCTATGCGTATAAGGTATATATGAATCATAAATGACTTTTGTGTTCAGGCAGGGGTCTTATTCCCAAGATATCTCATTATGCATGTGCAAATATTCCAAAATATGGAAAAATCCAAATCCGAAACACTTGTGGTCCCAAGAGTTTCAGATAAAGGATATTTGACCTGTATAGTCAAAATTAAGCCTTGGAAATTCCTTTAGAGAGCACCCTGGTAGAGACTCTTTCTTTCTTTCTTTTTTTTTTTTTTGAGACAGAGTCTCACGCTGTTGCCCAGGCTAGAGTGCTGGGGTGCTGTGACATCAGCCTAGCTCACAGCAACCTCAAACTCCTGGGCTCAAGTGATCCTCCTGCCTCAGCCTCCTGAGTAGCTGGGACTACAGGCATGCGCCACCATGCCCGGCTCATTTTTTCTGTATATTTTTAAGTTTTCCAGCTAATTTCTTTCTATTTTTAGTAGAGACGGGGTCTCGCTCTTGCTCAGGCTGGTTTCGAACTCCTGACTTTGAGCGATCCTCCCGTCTCAGCCTCTCAGAGTGCTAGGATTGCAGGCATGAGCCACCGCACCCGGCCCAGACTCTTTCCATAAGCCCAACACTCTTTTTTCCTCTGGCATCAGACTAAATCAGAGTTTCTTTGGTTAAGTAACAGATGAAACAGTCTGGCTTGTATTTGGGAGCCATGATGTATTAAAACCTTTAAAACTACAATTATACCGAATGAGGCAAAATGCTTAGGCTGTGAATCGAGAGGCAATGCAGGCAGGGACACTGCAAAGGAAGCAGACCCACCCCCCAGGCCCAGGCTCAGGGCGCAACTACATTCTTTCAGGAGAATTGTATTAGAATTCCGTGTAACATCTGAATTGCTCATTTTTTTTCCCCTTCAGGGGCCTATAGTTGAAGTCACTAAGTTGACTGCACATATGGTATGACTGCACTATAATATACTTTACAGAGCATAAAGAGAAAGGCTTTAGGTCTTTGGAATATTCACAAATATGAAAGAATAAACAGTGCTACCCTATTACTCTGTAAGCATCTATTCTCTAAGTATATCGCAAGATCTACCAAAATTTGAGAAACTGAAAACAAGCACTACAGAGAAAAGAACAGATACCCCCCCTTTTCAAAAGAAAAGTATCACGTATATAGGGGAAAGGAAAAGATTGAGAAGAAAAACTACAAGGTTACTAAAGATGTTTTTTCAGCTAAACTTTTGGTAATGCTCACCTTCTAAATGTTCTTTGGCAAACACAAATCAAGTAAGTGGGTTTTACAATTGATACGGATACGCCTAATTAAGTAGTACAGCAAGACAATTTACATAAAAAAGACCATTATATAATCCTTAGGAAATTGAAGTTATATACTTCAACTTTTCTATTTTAAGGGGTAGAGCAGATGGGGATAGATAAAACATGTCTATTTTCTTTGAAAAGTCTCAAAAATTTTATACAGCTTAGAAAGCTTAATTATCAGGAAAAATTATAAGTTTACACTGTTAAAACCTCTGTACTAGCACTATATGTAAGTCTTCCTTCACACTGAAAATTTTGTTATTGTGACTTTTAAGATGATAAAAGAGAAGAAATGGCTTTTGGTGATAAAGACATCAAAATTAATGGGATTTATAAATAACCTCTTAGGCCTCAGAATAACTGTGATTTTCTTCTACTTGATTTCTGAAGTATGATTATTTTTCTCATGAACCAAAAGACTTCCATTTCATAGAAATACACGTGACTCCTGAACAACATGGTTTGAATTGTGTGGGTCCACTTACACATACATATGTGGCTTCTCTTCTGCCCCTGCCACCCTGAGATGGCAATGCCAACCCCTCCTCTTCCTTACTGGCCTACTCAACAGAAAGACCTTTATGATGATCCACTTCCACTTAATGAACAGCAAACATATTTTCTCTTCCTTAAAAAATTTTTCCTTTTTTCTAGCTTATTTATTGTAAAACTATAGTATGTAATACATATAATATATAAAATGTGTGTTAACTGACTATGATATGGGTAAGTAAGGTTTACTTACTTACAGCCAACAGTAGGTAATTAGTAGTTAACTTTTTGGGGAGTCAAAAGTTATACCCGGATTTTCAACTGTGTGAGGGGTGTTGGTTCTCTAATCTCCAGGTTGTTCAAGGGTCAACTGTACCTTTTCTAAATCACGAAGTAAATTAGTTTATGGAACATTTTTTCTGGAGATCTTTAAGAAAAAGAGAAATTTTTCATATTTATAAGGCAGTTTAACTGTAACCTGCCAGATCATTAGGGAAACATAGTAAGTATCTTTACAGTCCTTTCAAAATCTAAATTTAAATTATCTTTACAAAAATCTGTAGTAACATAACTTTAACAGTGAATTTCTATAATCTATATGCTTCACGTAATACAGATTTGTGCTTTAAAACAGAAAGCTAAGATTACAGGAATATTTTAAATAGACAGCATTCATTTTATACATATTTCACATTGTAGCTATAATAAAGCAGAATATCTGAAATGATATCTGAAAATACATCCAAAAATATTAAAACAAACCTTTAACTTAAATATTCTTCTCTGAAAAATTGGTTTCTCTTATAAATTATTCTGAATTATTGTGTTAGCACATAAGGCTACGCAAATCTATTTCCTCGCTGGTCTCTACATTTAAGCCGACTAGGTAAAAGACTAGAGAAGTGTTCAAGCATGAAACAGTTAACAATTTAGGGTCCGTTTTCTTTTCATATTATTTGAAAATATAATGAATACTGTGGTTCACAGACTGCACTCAAGAAACAAATGTCACACATTAAATGTAACAAACCACCTTTGTATGTGGGTATGTTTAAATGCAGACACATACACACAAGTGCCTATAGCAACAGGATTCAAATAAATACTTACATCAAGGTCTTTTTTTTAAACTGTTTTGAGAGAAAAGGACTTTTTTAGCCATAAATCCTGCAGACCCCACCCAAGCCGCAGACAGTTAGGAAACAGACTGCGCATCACAGCCTGACTCTGCGCCACCCTCCCCCAACCCACAACACCCCACCAACCCCACCCCTTGACCCCCGGTCCATGGAAAAATTGTCTCCCATGAAACTGGTCCCTGGTGCCAAAAAGATTGGGGACCGTGGTAAAGTTGACAAAATAAAAAAAAAAAAAAAAAAAAAAAAAAAGTAAGTGGATGAACCCAACATTTCTACAGAAATGTACATCGTAACAGTAAACATACCGAAGTGTGCTGAGCCACTGCTGCTTTTACTTTGTGTGGAGGTACTGCATGTCTGGGTCCCGGGTTGTGCTGTTCCTGTTCGATTTATACCCCTATGTAATTTTCTACAGGAGAGTTCATCATTGTCACTGTCATGTAGGGACGGTGTCCGAGGCCTAAAATGCCGCCATCTACGTGATTTGATATTGACTAGTATCTGACTGAGGTCTTTAGAGCAGGTTTTGTCCGAGGTATTTGTTTCTGAGGTATTGGGAAACCGACTGGCTGGAGAATGCTGTGGTGAGGAAAGCACGTCCAAATCCAGATGGCGAAACACGCTATCGCAGTCTGAGTGGGCTCTGTCCAGTAAGACCCTATTAAATATAAAACATGAAACATACATTTAAAATAGCTATTCAAAGATTATATAAAAAAGGTTTTTCTTTCTCTTTCCCAACTCCCAAAAAGTCAACTCATACTGAATATTTAAAAGCTACACAGTTGATTACTTCAGTGTTTGGCTCTTATAGGCTAAAATCTCACTTTCTAATAAAGGTTCCTTTTTCAAATTATTTTCAACCAAAGAGTTTCACTTCCATTTCCAAGCACCAAAACAAACATTTTATAAAATATTGCTGACATATCTGTTTCACATTTAAGCAAAAACTTCATTCTTTTTGGGCGGGGAGGGGGCAGGAAGGAGAAAAGCAGAAGACATGTGATATTATATACCATTAAAATTTCTTATAGACAAAATATTTGAGATCTACTACTCTATTTATTTATTTTTCCCATTAAGGGACAGGGTCTCACTCTGTTGCTCAGGCTGGAATGCAGTAACATGATCATAGGTCACTGAAGCCTCGAATTTCTGGGCTCAAGCAATCCTCTTGCCTCAGCATCCCAAGTAGCTCAGACTACAGGAAAGCTACTGTATTAGTTAATGCAGTAGTAATATACTATAAAATACCTGGCTAATCCAGCTAATTTTTAATGTTGCAGACATGGGGTCTTGCACTCCTGGCCTCAAGTGATTCTCCCATCTCAGTATCCCAAGTTAGGGGGATTATAGGTGTGAGTCACCATGCCTGGCTATAGGATATATTTTTATACTATTCGTATAAACTTTGCAAATGACTCCATCTCAACATGCTAACACTGATTAATGCTGGTAATAAAGTATAGCCAATGTGAATTTTTACTATTACTGATGTCGACATAACGACATCATAATGACTAAATAAAATGTATTTTAGCTCTCAGATAATTCTAAACTAATATTTAGGAGATTAAAACTTGAAATTAAGAACTAAAAATGAAAGAACCCTATGTATAATCTATTAATTTATTATAAATAATACCCTTGGGTTTCTTCTTGAAAGCACCTTGATACCATTTTCTGTTTTGCCTTTTAATTTTTTTATATATTTATACATTAACGTCTTTCCTTTTCTTTGTGGTTGTGTTCTGCAACTCCTTTGCTCCCCCCATACAAACAACTTCTCACACAAAGGCATTTGGAGTATAAAGGAGTCCCATCAGGTTTAAACAAAGGAAGGACAATTAGATCCTGACAGGTTGGGATGTCAGGATAGGTCGTGCACAGATCCCTTTCCCTGAGAGCCAAGCCCATTGTGTTAGTTAAGGAGACAATTCTGGGTACATCTTATCCCCTTTCCCAGTATCTCTAAGAATTCCTAAAACAACTTTTTGTAGTTTCGTTAACATAATACAACGTGTGCAATCATGAATTATAGTTATTTTTATCTGTTGCCTTTCCTCAGAATTCTCTATCTCTTGATAATATCGTTATCTGAGGTTTTCAATCTTGGGGAGAAAAGCAGATCCATTAGGGGACCCATTAGAGTTATGCATTAAAAGCTACGATTGTGTAAGAACCAGGTAGCAAAGTGGCAAAACTGTTTTAGTCAACAAATCAGGTAAGAACAGCAGATGGGAACTAATGAGCTGTTTAAAAAGATTACCTGGCTTTAAACTTTAGATTCGATGACCCAAAATATCCCTATGCTAGGTAGGAATACAGAAATATCTTACCTTCCACCGCGCCCAACCCGTCTCCGTGCAAACCCGATACACCTCTGGGGTACGGTGAGAGTAGTTAAGCAGTATCTGTATCGCACATCCCCTAATCCTCCATCTTCAGGACTAGTCCAAGGCCAGTTGCCAGTTTGGTCTAAGTGAGGCTTAAAAAAAAATCCATATTATTTTATTTTGCCAATTAGAGGTAAACAGTTTTTATTTAAAAAGAGAGGCTGACACTTACAGCGTAGTACTGACAGCCTGCTTTCCTACGGAAAGCAAAAGGACCATCAGGATCATTCTCTTCCTCAGCTTCTGAAGAGCCAGACAAAACCTTTAAATAAAATAAAGTAGGTCAAATATGTGACTTCCTACATTCCTCCCCTATATTCATAGAGAAATCCTTATTTTTACCTGGGAGAGAGGTTCTTCGTCTGAGCTGGGAAAGTCATACTGATTCAAATCTTTAGCATTAAAGACCGGCAGTGCAGCAGGACTGGTCTGTTGGGCAGTAGCAGCAGACGACGGTAAGACTTTGGGCTTCTTTTCGTATTTCCGTTTCGGTCGGACAAGATCGGCTTTATCTTGCTGCAACAAAACGTCAGTTAATTATTCACCAGAAACCATGTTTGACAAATTTGCAGGGTTTTTTTGAAATTTAAAAAACAAGTTCATTGCTATAATAAAGGCATTCACACTCATTAAAGACACCAGAGTCTTATGTTTGGCCACCTTCTACTGGAAAGTCTTAGAAAAGCTGGCCTCTGTGAAAGCATGAATACGTTCTACAATCTAAACATAATCCTGTAAAACTATTTTGTTTCCATTCAAGCAAAAGGAGAGAATACAAGTTCTCTAGCTTCTGAAGTCCTAAAACTGCAATTAGTATTTACCACTGGCTTATCTACTTTTTCTTAATTTTCTATGAAAATTCTAGGAGAAAATTTTTAAAAAGAGATGTCTTATCCTTACTCTCAAGAAATAACAAATCAATATAAGGGCAATAATGATGAAAACAATCTTATATACACACAAAGCAAACTATAGGTAACTATTAACATAGTGGAAAATAAAGCCATAATGCTGAGGGGTTACAGAAATACAGAGCCACAAGGATTTGCTAGTTGAACAATGAAGGCTTTCTGGAGAGGTGAATTTGGAACAGCTTTAGAGGATAAAGATATGAAATCACTAAACAGGGGAAACACAGGGATAAAACACAAAGGCAGGAGAGACTGAACTGATGGGACACAGCACACATTAGAGTATGTATTGCCGATGACAGCAAAGGTAACAACGTGGATCTGATGTGTGCAGGCAATAATAGGTAAGGAAGAACAGAGATAAAAATTGTATTTGCTGGGAAGAAAAAGATCATGGCAAGTATCACATTTATTTAAATATGCTACATATTTATGTTAAGTTGTATATAGTTCATGGCATTATGGTTTTTTGAGAGAAGTTAACTATTAAATACAAAATGTCCAATTTCAAATCAAAAGTTTAGTTTATCATATCTCATACAAGAAGCAGTACAATTAATCAAAGTATGTGCCTAAACCATCAACACAGTTTAGCCATCTTAAAGGTAGCATGTTTATGCCAGCAGCTAAGAAGCCTGGAGAGTGAGTGGCGATGAAATCATGAAAGGCAGTTTCCACAGCTTGTTGAGAATTGAATATTTTTCCTTACAAGAAGAGGTCCAAAGCCTGGAAGGAAGTGGTAGTCAGTTGGTGCAAGGTCTGGTGAATGTGGTAGACAGCAGAGAGTTTCCAAGTCCAGCTGCTATTGTTTGAGCAGTGTTGTGTGGCACATGGTTGAGTGTTGTCTTGCAAGAGGATTGGCCTGTCTCTGTAGTGACCAATCTTGGCTGCTTAATCACAAGCATCCTCATCACTCATCCAACTGGTTGCAGTAGACATCTGCTGTAATCAACTGACCAGGTTTCATGAAGCTGTAGTGGATAATACCAGCAATGGACCACCAAACATCATTAGCTTTTTTTTTTTTTTTTGAGACAGAGTCTCGCTCTGTTGCCTGGGCTAGAGTGCCGTGGCATCAGCTTAGCTCACAGCAACCTCAAACTCCTGGGCTCAAGCGATCCTCTTGCCTCAGCCTCCCAAGTAGCTGGGACTACAGGCATGCACCACCATGCCCTGCTAATTTTTTCTATATATTTCTAGTTGTCCAGCTAATTTCTTTCTATTTTTTTTAGTAGAGACGGGGTCTTGTTCTTGCTCAGGCTGGTCTCGAACTCCTAACCCCGAGCGATCCTCCCGCCTCGGTCTCCCAGAGTGCTAGGATTGCAGGTGTGAGCCACCGCGCCCAGCCCCATTAGCTTTTTTTGATGAATATTTGGTTTTAGACTGTGTTTTGGCACTTCATCTTTATCCAACCATTGTACTGAACACTCTCGACTGTCAAAAAGAATTCATTTTTCATCACACGTGACAATACTGTCTAGAAATGGTTTGCCTTTATGTCCTGACAGCAAAGAAGGGCGAGCTTCAAGACGATTTCTCTCCTGACACTCGTGTGATTCATGCGGTGCCCACCCACCTATTCAGTTTCTTTACGTGCCCATTTGTTTCAAATCGTCCAATGTTGTTGGAACAGTCACGTCAGATCTTGCTGCTAATTCACATGTAGGCTGAGATGGATTCGCTTCCATTACAGCTTTCAGCTCACCATTATCCGCTTTGGTTTCTGACTGCCCGCGTGGCTCATTTTCAAGATTGAAATCACCAGAACAGAACCTCTCAAACCACTGATGCACTGTGTGTGTTCATTAGCCACATCCTTCTAAAACACTTCATAGATATTTCGAGCCGTCTCCTCAGCATCTGTTCCACAATGGAACTCATATTTGAAAATAACACGAATTTTTGACTTATCCATGGCTTCACAAAAATTGCTCTAAAAAAATTTGAAAAATAATCACAAGCCAAACCGTTCATTTGAAAGAATAAGGATATACCTTCACAATAAAAATAAAACAAGAACTGTCAAAGTGAAATGTCAGAGATATCAACTGCCAAACTTAAGGAAATTGGACATTTCATACTTAATAGCCTAACATAAGGCATCACTCTACAATTTCTCCTGCTGTACTGACAGGACAAACTTGAATCAAAAGCTTGCTATGGCAGTGCAAAGTATTATTTAAGAGTTAATACCAATGCTCAGCTGGAACAGTGCTGCATTACCTACTACTTTTCTTACAAGTATAATTCAAAAGTTTGATCTTATTTGATAAACTCTGGGATCCAATTACTTAAACTACAATAAAAATTATCAACATAATAGAAGCCCCATTAATAATCCTGTCTTAATTTGGAATAATTTAAAGTAAATCACTTTCAAGTGAGGGCTCACACTTCTGGCACATATAGAAAAAAGTACAGAATAGGCCAATTAAAATTTAATCTTAAAATAAAAAATGTGAAGGATAATACTGAAGTAGTTTACAAAGTCAGACAAGGAGACCACTGAGTTAAAATTCTAAAAGTGGGAAAATTCTATTAAATTTAAAAAATATATTTAGGACTAATAAATTACAAATGTAGAACAAAATTTAGGTAAGTACAAATACAAAATTTAAATAAATATGTACTTTTTTAATATAGGAAACTATTTTGGAGCATATCCCTAACTTTCTAGATTATCAAATAGAGTAACTCTTTATTCTCCTACCCACCCTCCCACCACCATTTTTTTAATCAAAATGTCCATGTATTCTCACAAAACAGTCCCTGGCACTGCTCAACATGACAAAAAATAAATAAAAATAAAAATTCCAGGCTGGGGCAATCATCACTCTAACTGGTAACTGGTATGCCAAACTGTACATTCAAGTTCGAAAGTCTGTTTCACAACAATAGAAAAATTGCAGAACCATGATATTAAACAACATGGGAGATAACACTGATGGTAGACTCACCCGCTCCCCAAACTGAACCCCTATGGTGAGTTTTAAGTTTCATGAAGAATTTCACACAAAAATTACATAACATACTTTTTCCCAGATGCACACTTAGCACAAAGGTGCCACTTAATTCACTGCTTTATTTCCCTTCACTAATTTTATTTCTCCTTAGCAATTTTATTCTTCACAAGTTGTGAAGTATTTGATAAAGTACTAATTTGTCAAATATTTCCATTTCTAAACCATTGTCTATATTACAAACTACTAAAAAGAGATACCTCCTTCTTACACACTGATGTGTCCACAAAAGATGAGATATATTCATCCTATGAGGAGGGATTTTATGTCCTTCTCTCTAAACCTCCATATTTTGCATGAATTATTTCGATACATCATAATCTACAACTAGTACAATATTCCTTTTATTATAGTAACAAAATTTTCCCTTTGTAAGAAAATAATAGAAACAAAAATAAAATTTTAATTATAAATTTCTGCTTTTCTTCATAATATGCCGTAATCATTAAAGTCTTACAGCATACTTCATAGTAGGGTTTCTATGTATTTTTCTTTTTTACCCTTACTCTAATGATATAAATCCCACCCCATTATCAGATACTATTACCACGAACGCTTTAATCACCTTATTAACTTTGAACTCCTTCACATCCATAGCTTCCTGATGTTTAAACTGACTGCTATTAGCAATAGGAATGATGGGGATGGTGTACGTAGGTTTCACTGGCTGTCTCTGTGCCATAACCTCAGACATGATCTCTCCATTGTAGTCACCCAAATTATACCTAAAATTGTATAAAAAAAAAGTTAAAATTATGTATATTCAATGTATATAAGGTGCTGTTTTGATATACATATATAATGAAATGATTATCACAATCAAGCTAATTAATATATCCATCACCTCACAGTTACCCTCTGTGTGTGTGTGAGAGAGAGAGATGAGATTACTTAAGATACACTCTTTTAGCAGATTTTAAGTATACAATGCACTGTTATTAACCATGCTGTACATTAGGTCTCCAGAACTTATTTGTTTCTTAACTGTAAGTTTATATTCTTTGATCAACACACAAAATACGTAATTTTTACTTGCAATTATACCTACAAAGCTGGAAAAAGAAAGTTTAAAAAGTTAGTTTTGTGAGTACTTTTCCTTATGTGACCATTAATAACTGACTAGGGTATGATTATAAACATCAATGAGACCTAAGGCAAGATTACAGGTAGACCATGACTACTGGCTAAATGTCTACTAAAATTAAAGAGTACATAATTCCTTTTATTTCTTTCTTCTACTTGTTTGGATTATCTTGGCACATACATAGATGACTGTGGAAAATAAAAACAGAAGTTGGAATTTTAACTTAGCAATTTTGGTGAAAGATTTGGTGGAGTTGAAATTAATACCTAAAATGGTGTTGAGGAACTTTCTGCTAATTAGAATTGCCTGTGCAATTTTCTTTTCCTTTCTTTTTTTTCCCCCCAGTTCTTCTTTTTATTTTTTTCCCCAAGGCTAGATAATTTAGCCTGTGCAATTTTCGTATTTTCTAAAAGGAATCACAAGAAATTTAACAATGGTTTTCTGTGGGGATAATGACTGAGAAACAAAGCAGGGAGGCTTGAAGTTTTCATTGTGTACCTTGCCAAATGGTTGAGTGTTAAGATTTATGGGCCTTTTCTTTTCCCTTCTTTATACTTTTCTACTTAAAAACCCAGTATTTTAAGTTATAAATATATTTAAAAAGAATCAGCATTATCAAGTAAATAAAATAAACTTTAGAATTGACAAATGTTCTCTTCCTCACAGTCCTGCACACAAGGACTAAAAAATAAAAAAGATTTTGAAATGGAAATATTCAGTATAGTTTAACTTTAGTGAACCCAGTCACTTTTAAAGAAAATAGAGGAACACATGTAAAATTATACAAAGTATAACATCACACCACACATTTAAACAGTCTGTTATTAAGAGAAGATATTTCTGTATTTACAGATAATTGCATAGGAAAGAAATTAACTCAATATACAAAACATTAATGGTACTGTATTTCCCAACGCTTTTAAAATATACCTTACCTCTTTTCCATAATTTCCAGTGTTAAGTGCAATAGCTCCCTTTTACTCTTTTCTCGTCTTTTTATCATCTCTAGAATAGTAACAGCTCGACTTAGATCTCGACGCAGCTTAAGCATTTTTTCATAAGAGGCTTCATCATTTTTGCGATTCTGCAAATATCAAGTTGCTTAACGTCAACAAGTATTTCTAACTGGTGGCCCTGTGAGCATAGTCATTGATACATAAAAATTATATATTTGGAGGGTTAAATTAGAAATCAAAGATACTACAAGGGAGCATGGATCACCAGGAAATCAATTTTGTATATAATTTTTAAATGTATTAACATTAAAATATATCATTAACAGCTCCATAATAAATCTTAAGGTTGATTTATTTTAAACTGATATTTTTAATTATAATTCATATAGAATGTCATATTAAAGCACAAGTTAAACAGTATTAAGATATACATGACTATAAATAATATTTCTTATATTAAAAGAATTACCAAAAAAATCCTCAAATTCACTTACTTTTCGAGTCTGCATTTTTTCAGTACGTCTTCTGAAAGCCACGTAAGGATCGTTTGTGCTGGAACCATCTCGCTTCTCTTGTTTTACTGATGGGATGAGAGACGGCCCTCGACAGCTTTTTCTCTTTTTAGTCCAGTACTCATAGACTTCTCTAATTAATTCATCATCTTCTTTTAGCAGTAGTTTGGCTTCCTGCAGACTGACTGGCTAAATGTAAAACCATTATGTCATTTTCATATAATACATAAGGTTCAAAAGTATTTACTTTTAGATTTAAGTGACAATCAAAATAACAGCAGTATTAGCAAATAGCAAACTTATGTGGAATACCTTATACGTGTGAGTCATTGAGCTAGGTATTTTATATACATTATTTTATTTAATTTTACAGCAATTCTGGGGAAATTTAGGTACAGGGAAATTTAAACATATTGTCCAAGATTACACAAGTTAGTTAACAGGCAGAGATGAGATCTGAATCCATGCTTTTTAATTCCAAACCCTGCTTGCTTACCTCACCCTCCCAATATCATACTGCTTCCATATAATGCAGATATCTACATAGAATATGCACGTACACACTTAAATATAAATGAGTTGTACCTGCTGACCACTGCCTTTTTCTAGACGGTCAATCATCTCCTCAAATTGCAATGGGCAGATGTCCATTTTCTTTTTCAGTTTATTCACAAATACTTCATCTTCAGAATCCAAATCATAATCAGGCTGTTCAGCATCCAAACTAAAAG
>CAUYRT010049035.1:0-24579 GCA_963574885.1 Lepilemur ruficaudatus
GGCTAATTTTTTCTATATATTTTTAGTTGGCCAATTAATTTCTTTCTATTTTTAGTAGAGACGGGGTCTCACTCGTGCTCAGGTTGGTTTCGAACTCCTGCCCTGGAGCGATCCACCCGCGTCGGCCTCTCGGAGTGCTAGGATTACAGGCTTGAGCCACCGCGCCCGGCCTAAGAATTTGTATAGATGTATACTGTATGGTATGAGGTGAATATCTAATATTATTTTTCAAAATATATATAAACTATTGTCCTAGCTCCATTTATTGAATAGACTATCTTTGCCCATTGCCACCTTTGTTGCATGTGTGTTTCTGAATTCCCTGTTGTTAAATTTGCCTCTTCCTGTGCCAATACCATCCTGCCTAAATTATAATAGCTATAACAATAAATGTGATATCTTTTAGGGCCGTCCTAGCTCCTCTTCAAGAGCATCCTGATAAGCAAATTTTATCTCTGCCATATGGCTGGTGCCAGAGAAACAGATGTAGAACTGGGACTTCTACATTGCTTTTACTCCTCTAGAAATATTTCAGATAATAAGAGATGTACTCTTAGAGCTTCTTGGACAAAGATTCATTAAAACTCCTCTCCGCTGATAGGCTAATCACATTGTGTTGAACTTGGTCTTTCTTATTATATTTTGTTACTGGCAAATTTGAAGCTCTAGCAAGAAATTCAGAAGCTGGTATTAGATTCTACCTGCGATCCCTCCAGGAAATTCTTTATGTTTAGGATACTAGGTATATCTTCATAAGTACTTGAGATAGTCCTCCAGAAGCGGGGAGGGAGGAGGAAGCAGAGAAGAACTAATAACATTTATTGGCACCTATTAATACCAGCTACTCTACTATACACTTTACCTGCTTTATGTTATTAATATTTAAATTCCCAGCATCTCTGGGAAGGGATTCTTCTTCCTGTCCCACAGCTGATGTCTGATCTGCACTACATACCCCATCTGTCTGTGTCCACAGTGCACATGCTCCCACCCGCACTGGCCGTGCCAGCAAGTGTTGCCGCAGGGACTCCGGGACTAGCCAAAGAGGGATGTGTGGAAGAGATAGGGCCAACCCTTCAGAGAGTGGATGACTGTCAGCGGATGATGCACCTGGAGAAGTGTGGGCGCACCTGCCAGGTGAAGTCTGAGGAACCTTGGCCAGAGCCAAGCTTCCCATTGTCCTTGCAGAACTCTGCTCTGTGGCTCAGATCTCCTTGGTTGACTAAGTAAAAGCAAAGGGAGGGTCAGCACGCTGTTAGTAAGCCTGGAGGGCAGAGCTAGGTGCCACAGTGGCACTGGCTTTCTGACTAGATTTCAGGTCTGTGACACAGCAAAAGACAGGGCTTCGACTCCTGGGTGTGTTGTTGACGGGAGGCCCAACTTACAGAGCCGTGTCCTTGTCGTCTGTGTTTGTAAGGCCGGTTCAGGAGCCCCAGTGGCGAGCACTGGTTGAGAGATGGAGCTGTGGATGGTGGCCTGATGGGGAAGGCTGCATATCGGTCACCAGGTCAGGAAGGCCAGGCCCCTGTGGGGCCAGCGGGAGGATGGAAGGGGGTGAGCACAGCTTGGATGAGGATTGACAAGGGAAGATTCCAAGCTGCACACCCCCAGCTCTCAGCCCTGGTCTGTTCTCCCTCTCCTTTCAGATGTGGACCCTGGGCTGCTCTGCGTGGCCTGTGTTTCCTATTTTTCCTGTCTTGTGGGCCTTGATTTCTCCCTTGATTGCTCTCTAGTAACTGACCCCCTGGCCCCTTCATTTCTAATATATAACTTGGCTTTACGTCCTTTGGAGACTTTCCCTACTTTTGATATTTCAGTGCAACTCTTCTTTCTCTATTTTGTCTTTCTGAACAGATCAGATAATAATAATTAAAAATAATAAATATACATAAATATGTATTGTAATATTAAATATCAGTATGTTAATATGTTAACAGTAATTATATCAATTTTATTATATAAATCGACTTTACTTATAATTAAATATATCAATATTATTAAATTTTTGTTTATATTAATTAAATTAATTATATAATGATGTTTAACAATTACACATAATTATTATAATATATTGATTAACAATAATAATAATTGTTAACCTCACTAAGAAGATTTAGCCAGTGTTCTAGGCATCAATTCATTACATTAACATATCTAATCCTTATAATAGCTCAAGAGAGAGGTTCCAATGATTATTCCCATTTTCAGGCAGGAGAAGGTTAAGTTTTTTACTCAAGGTCAAGTGAGTGTTGGACTCAGGGTTTGAATACAGGCTTGGGAGCTCCAGAGAGGCACTTTAACATCCATGCATGGTCTGTACTGTCCATCAAGAGACAGACCAGCAGATGTCAGAGCTGCCCAGGGTGTGTCAGAGGAGACGTTTTAGATGCTCTGTCAAAGCTGGGGACAGCTGGGACTCCGTAGGTACAGTTGGCTCTGATTTTCCTCAACTAGAAGTAAAGGCAGTACCAAGGATACAGAACCAGCAAACCCAGCAACCTCAGTGTCCCGTGAAAATCACCACTACACATGGTTACCAGTGTCCTGCTAGGTCTAATACATAGGCTGATTGAATGCAAAGTAGGTTCTGTGTGCAAAGGGTTAAGAAGCTGGATGATAGAGTTTGGATGTAGTTTAAAAAGAAGGATTAATGATGACATACTTATATTTAAATCTGTAATTCCTGTAATGGCTGATTTGTTATGTGGTGGTTAATCCAGAAGGCCTGGAGTCAGGATCTTGCCACCAAAAAGCAGTGACTCACCACGGCCAGAGCTAGTGTGTGTAAAATGAGTTGCAGTCTGGTTGGAGGCAGCCGTGGCATGGCACGGCGAACTTGGTCTTAAATTTATTTTCACACTGTGAATGTTTGGTACATGCAAAAGAATGTACATCATGTGGCTTAAAAATAAAACGGAGCTCCCTGGGGCTTCCTCCTGATCCCATCCCCGCCTCAACTCCCCATCTTGGAAGCTGTCACCGTCTTGCTCCTCGTTTCTCATTCCTCTTTCCTTTATTTTTCCACAGGAATCACGAATGTATTTTTAATATATTTTCAGATTTGCTTGCTTTGGAAATTTATAAAAATGGCATCGCATACTATATATTAATATATTCTTTGGTGACTTGATGTTTCTAAGACACAGCCACTGATATCTGTGGCTGTGGGTTATTCATTTTCACAACGGTCGCTGTACCATTCCATTGTGTCGACATTCACGACTTTTAAAAATCCAGTTGTCCTGTTTCTGAAGGTTGCAGCCAGCTTGGGTATATTTGTGAGATCCACAAAGAAGGCCAGGAAGATTTGAAAGGCAGCCAGGGTCATACACTGAGGCATTGCAAGCTGGCATAAGAAGTGTAGATTTTATTCTGAACCCAGTGAGACTCCATCCAGGGGTTCTAAGTGAGGACATGGTATGATTGGATTTATAATGATTTACTTTGTATCTTCCCATTTATCTGGGGAAACAGCCATGAAAACAGGTAATTCTTGTCTAGTGTTATGAAGTAAGCGAACACATCCGTGGGTCGAGCAGACCACGGTTCAGTGTGCTGTGTACTCACTTTGGCACCGTCCGGTCTCTGTGCTTTGCCAGCGAGGTCCTGACCTGAGCCATTCTGCATTAACCACTGCGGAACAAGCTGGCTGGTACAGGATTTACAGATTGTAAGAAAGTTGTAAGTCGCCAGAAATCCTTCTCTTTTCAAAATATATCATCCCAACTTCTTAACTCTTTACATGCAGAACCTACTTTGCATTACTTTGCTGTATTTATTAGTGGAATCCCAGGGCAAGCCATTCATTAAGAATTTGGCAGAAGAAGGAGGATCTACGAATAGTAACTTTTAGGAAAGATTTACAGCAAAAGGACTAGAAACCAGGAAAGAGGAGTTTAGGGGGAGGTGTGCTGTCAGTGTATAAAGAGGCAGTGACCAGCAGGACCAAATGAAGTCTATGGGGTGTGAGGGCTACAGATAGTCCTGTGGATTTACCAGGTGGGAGGCCACCCGTGACCTTTGGAGAGTTTAGGGAAGGTGCATACGGGTGTGGAGCCACTGAGGACCTAATGAAGGAAAGTGTATTTAAATGTTAATGTGACATATTCAGACTAGGAGAAAGAAAATTTCCAGGCAGTAAAGATAAAGAATACACATAGGAAGGAGTTGTGGGGGACTCTTTGAAGGTAACCTTAGAAAGAAAGTAAAATGTTACTGGGGAGATTTAGCCTAATCAAGAAACAGGGGGATGACTAAGTGACCTTCAGAAACGTTGACACAATATTGTATCTCCTCCTTTGTTCCACTTAGAGACTTACTTTTGCTAAAATACCAGTGACAAGAGGGATGACTTTTCTTTATAAATGAGGGCAGCTGATGCTAGTCAGATTTTCCATAAACCCTTAGAGCTTATCTGACAAGTGAAGCAATAGCTTCATATTGCGTATTAATTTCTGGGCAAGTCAACATTGAGAACTCGGAAACTCCAGCTACTCAAGGGAAGGGAGAGTCCAAACACTGTGAGATCTTGTGGTTAAATTGATCAGGATTGATGACATAATCCTTTCCCCACATAATTTGTCGCTGTTGGAAGCCATGTGTCCCACTGTCCCCTTCTGGGAGAGCTTGTCCTGGTGTTGATGTGTGACCCTTAGCTGGGGTATGCTGAGGGTCAGGGTTGCTGCAGTGAACTGCCGCTGCCGGGCGGGGAGGGGCTCTGAGGGCCCCCAGCCTGCATTCCAAGCAAGACTTAGTGTGGCTGCAAAGGAGGATGTGGGTGGGGGGAGCAGAGGACCGGGCAGGTGTGTGAGCGGAGGCAGCGGAAGAGTGATTCGTCTCACCGCTGTCTCGGGTGGACCCAGGTTCCTGCTCTTCCTCCCAATTATGAGACGAGAAGACGCTGACTCAGGTCCTTCTGCCCTACATGATGCAAGTTTGAAGTTTTCTCAAATTATGGGATACGATTTACAAGAGAAGAACTACTTTCCAGGAGCCATAAATAACCTTTATTAAAGCTTAATCTAATCAAGAATGTGTTTTCCAGAGACTTACATAATTTATTTTCTGTTAGATAATAGGTGCAGTTGCATGACTCCTTAGGTCCTTGGCAGAATAAATAGTCTTTTGACAAAAATAATACTTACATAGTCTGTTTTTATTTAAAAATTAGATAATGATGAATGTTAGCTATTATTAAAATGCCATTTGGGATACAGTGGTGACTTATAAACAATCTAGGAAGTCCACAGCTTTGTGTTTGTGCACCGACGTTTATCATATGATAATGCTTATAGTTTTCTAGTGTGGTCAGTTTATCTGTTGTTTTTTACTTATTTATTTTTTAGTTAAAAGTACATAGCTCCTCCTGTGGTCTCACAGAAAGTGGTGCTAATTTCTTCTTTAGTTGTGTCGAAGGATCTTAGTCCTTCCTGAAGAGGTCTTTATACTAAAAATTCCCGAGATCACTGTTACTTAGTTATCGTTAACATAACATACTCGTGACATATTTAGGTCTTGGCATATTTTTCAGAATTGACTGTCGTTCGGTTTTGTGCTCCCTGTGTCTCAGACAGAGCTCGTTGTCTTTCCTCCGCATGTTCCTTCCCCTCGCAGATTCTCTTTCCAGCATCTTCACCCCTGGTCTTTAGGTTGGCGCCCCTTGGATTCAGAAGCGTCTCTGACTCTGTATCAGTGCTCCTGTTAAGTCAGATAACAAGCAGCAAATCTTTGGGTACTTACGATGTACAGTGGGGACGCACATACATAGAAGATAAGGTCCCTCTCCTCATGGTTGGGATGGAAAGTGATGGTGCACGGTTTGTATGCACTCAGGATAAAGCAAATGGCATAGACCAGTGCTATGGAAGTTCCCAGGGCTTTGTTTCTCTGGGGCCGTTGGACTTTTGGAGGTGTAGACAACATGGGAGTCCAAAGCAAGTCAAAGCCCAGCAAGCATAAACCTTTTGGCTCTTCTTTTTCAGTTTGTGTGCACAATCCCTTAGATTGCAGCACAGCTTGTGGACAGTTGTACCATGCCATTTCAAGTTTACCTCGCCTGCTCCCTTCGGTGCCTGGTTAAAGGGTTTTATCGCCACGATCGTGTTGACACAAATCCATCTCTGGGTCTTAGGTCCGTGATGTCTTCAGTTTCAGGGCTGCAACTCCAGGCCCTTCAAGGGTCTGCAAACTGGAGCTGATTTCCCCCTTGAAACTCCAAGAGCTCTTGCAGCTAAATGCCACATCCTGCTTCATGAAAGATGGGATCTCGTCTTGCAGGGCTTTATAATTGTGAATTAGGAAAATGTTTCTCTCTCTCTCTCTTTCTTTTTTTCTGTGTTCCATTCCCAGACGTAATTATTCCCTGTGGCAAAGGCTCCCTGTTAGTGCAGACGGTGCATTTAGAGCTATTTTAACGCAAACATGATGGTTCTGTCTGCCTCTTTTATAACATACTATTCCATAGGTAAAAACAAATACATGGTCCTATGAGATCCTTAGTAAAAAAACGAGCAATCCCAATTCCACTGTCACTCTGTTGCAGGGGCATCTAGCTTCAGTTTAACTAGACTGAATCCAACGCCTGGAGGCCAGTATGAAGTGATTTGATTTTTTTTTGACTTTTAAGGTGTCACTGATCACAAGTTTTCAGCCAGATGCTTTGTTTTATACTTGTGTTTTTTCAACTTGATTACCAAATCGAAGGATGCATTCTGGGTGTTCTTTCTAGCGTAACAATAGAAACAGAATGAGATCCACTTGCATAACAGGCCCCATCAAAAAGTACAGGCTGACCTTTCCCCTTATGTCCCCAGAAATCCCATCATCTTGATTGACTGTTGAAAACAGAGAGAAAAAGCATTTAAAAAAATAATTGTTGCCATTTCCCCGTGACTGTGAGTGTAGCCGAAGCCTGCAGTAAGTTTTCAGCATCTGGACGTATTTGTGTCAAACGGCTGCAGAGCTAATGGGCTGCGGAGGATGCAGCCGGCATCCAGCGGCCTCCAGAGAGCCTTGCTAGGCTGGCCTCGACCCTCCCTCCACTGCGGCATTTTGAGGAGGAGACGCAGGCTGGAGAGCGGCTCGTGGGCTTGCACCGATGGGTGCAGGGCACCAGTAGAAGGGAGATCAGCTTTCTGCCAGCTCCAAAAGCCAGCCAGAGGCGGAGGTGACTGTGCTGAGTTCACAGAGTGAATCCCTGGGCAGCTTGGCAACCCCACCTCCCAAATTCAGATTTGAATTGTAATAAAAATACAGTGGTGAGAATGTCACGTAGACTTTTAAATTGTGGAATTGCTCTCGACAAAAAGCAGATGACAGAATCACAATCTTCTGTGGCCCCGGGAGACTGCAGGGATCATTTTAAGAATCCAAAGCCCTCCCCAAGTTACATCTTTTAAAACAGGGACTTCTTGTGTTTCATTTTTTTGGTTGCAGTTTGCTTTTTAGTTGTGTTGTGAAAAATCTTAAATGTCTTTGCTGTTTGTCATGTTGTGCATACTTCTCAGTGATCTCTTCTTTTCATGCTTCAATTTAACTTATTCTTCCCTTTGTCCAGATCACTAAAACTGTATGACTTAGCTGGCAGAATTAGCATTTTCATCGTTCCCAGGCCTTGGGCAGCTAGTTTAAAAAACTAAAATCGATCTGATCTCATTGACTGCTGCTCTTGGTGAAGGAATGTAATAATATCTGCCCGCTGTAATTTTGCTGTGGAAGGTTGGTGAAATGAATATGCTTCAGCTGTAAATCTATTTCCCTAAAGGTGGCTTTCTAGCATTTTTTAGAAATTTATGTCAAAAAAGAAGGAGAAGAGTCAGGGACTCCTCGTCTTGGCCAGATATTATAGGCTATCTGTAATAGAAATGGGAAATTGACATTGTGTCAACTTCTAAATTGCTTTGGTTTGATTTGGTTGTTTTTCTAAAGTTCAGCATTGCTGTTTTTGGCTATTTATTTATTTTTGTTTAATTAGGAGAAGGTGGCATCTGTTCTGGGTTTTATTCCCTGATCTAGATGAGTGTTTAATCAGAGAAGGTTTTAGGGCTTGCAATATGCAGTTCAGCACTTAGCAGCACAGGCTTGGAGTCATAGAGGGCTCTTATCAGAGTGTCACCTCACTAAGCCTCAATATTTTATGTTAAATGGAGATAATTATGATCTAGCTATTGGGATTATTAAATGAGATAATACATATAAATCTCTTAGCTCAGTGCCTGGCAGTTATCATTATGTAATTTAAAGCGGATCCTTAGGTAACTTTATCTAGGCAGTCTAGTGTTGCAGCATTATTTTGTAGACTCAGTACTGACTGCCTCAGATTCTTTATTTTTAACAGAGTTTTTATTGTATATCTTTTGTTCATCTTTTCATTGCGATAAAAATCACATAATACTAAATTTACCGCCTTAATCATCCTCAAGTGTGTAATTTAAAAGTGTCAACCATATTCATGGTGTCATGCAACAGATCTCTTGGACTTTTTCGACTTGCAAAACCGAAGCCCTATAACCATTAAACACATATTTTCCCTTTTTCCTTCCTCTATCCTACAGCCCTTGACAAAACACCTTTCTACCATTTTGTTTCTGTGATTTTGATCACTTTGGATACTTTATGCGAGTGGAATCACACAATATATGTCCTTTGTGACTGGCTTATTTTGCTTAGCATAATGTCCTCAAAGTTCACATGCGTTGTAGCATGTGACAGGATTTCCTTCTTTTTTAAGGCTTTGTAATATTCTGTTGTGTGTATATACCACATTTTCTTTCTTTATCTGTAAATGGACATGTGAGTTGCTTTTGCCTCTTGGCTATTGTGACTATTGCTGCAGTGAACATAGGTGGGCAAATATCTCTTTGTGATCCTACATCCTATATATATCTTTTGGATATCTGAAGGGTATACGGAGAGTATCCAGCCATGCAAGGGATGTATACTTTTCGGGTAGCCCTCGTATACTCGTGTCCTGGACTGAATGTATCCCCCCAAATTTATATGCTGAAATCTAATCCCTAATGTGATGGTATTTGAAGATAGGCATTTGGGAGGTGATGAGGTCTTGAGAGTGGAAACATCATGAATGGGTTTAGTGCCTTTATAAGAAAAGTACAGAAAGCTAGATTGCTCTCTTTCTTTCATGTGAGGATGCAGCAAGAAGGTGGCAGTTTGTAACCTGGAAGAGGAGCCTCACTAGAACCTGACCATTCTGGCACCCTGATCTCGGACTTCCAGCCTCCAGAATTATGAAAAATAAATGTCTGTTGTTTGTAAGCCGTCCACTCTATGGCACTTTGTTATAGCAGCACAGACTGACTAAGAGGGTCTAGAATTTGGATTGCTAGATTGTATGGTAGTTCTATTTTAAAATTTTGAGGGACCTCCATACTGTATTCCATAATGGCTGCACCATTCTACATTCCTACCAGCAGTGCATAAGGGCTCCGATTTCTCCGCGGCCTTGCCAACATTGTTATTTTCTGTTCTTCTGATAGTGGCCGTCTTAATGGGTGTGAGGGGCTATCTCATTGAGCTTTGATTTGCCTTTCTCTTATGATTAATGGTATCGAGCATATTTTCATATGCTCATTGACCCTCTATGTATCGTCTTTGGAGAATTGTCTTTTCAATTCCTTTGCCCATTTTAAAATCAAGTTATTTGTTTTTTGGTTGTTAAGTAGTAGAAGTTTCTTATATATTCTGGGTATTAACTCCTTGTCAGATACATTTGGCTGTTCATATCTGTGGGTGATATGAAGATTCAACCAACTGCCAATAGAAAATTTTGGGGGAAAAAAACCCAATAAAAATACAAATTAAAAAAATACAATATAACAACTATTTACATAGTATTTATGTTGTATTAGGTATTATAAGTAGTTGTATTAGGTATTATAAGTAATCAGATTGTTTAAAATATATGGGAGGATGTGTATTGGCTATATGCAAATACTATCCTATTTTATATAAGAGACTTGAACATCTATGGATTTTGGTGTCTATGGGGGGTCCTGGAACCAATCCCCTGCAGATACCAAGGGAAGGTTATATTATATATGGTTTGCAAATATTTTCTCCCATTCCATAAGCTGCCCTTTTACTCAGTTGATCTTTTCCTTTGATTTGCAGAGGGTTTTTAAGTTCAAGGTAGTCCCGTTTGTCTATTTTTACTTTCATTGCCTGTGCTTTCGATGTCATATCCAAGCAATCATTACCAGATCCAATATCAGGAAGCTTTTCCCCTATGATTTCTTCTAGGAATTTTATAGTTTTAGGTCTTTAATGCATTTTGAATTAATTTTTGTATATGATGTAAGTTAAGAGTCCAACTTCATTATTTCATATGTGGATATCCAGTTTTCTCAGCTCCATTTTATTGAAGAGACTATCCTTTCTTCCTTGTGTAGTGTTGGTGCCCTTGTCAAAAATGATTTGGCCATATCTGCAAGGCTTTATTTCTGGGCTCTGTATTCTGTTCCATTGGTCTACGTGTGCCTTAATGCCAGTACCATACTGTCTCGATTACGGTTGCTTTGTAGTATGTTTTAAAATCATAATGTGAGGCCTCCAGCTTAGTTGTTCTTCTTCAAGATTCCTTTGGCTGTTTGGGGTCCCTTGAGATTCCATATGAATTTTATGATTTTTAAGAAATTTCTGCAAAGAATGTCATTGGGATTTTCATAGTGATTGCATTGAGTCTTGACTGCCTTAGATTTTATCAGGAAAAAACTGTTCACCCATCTTAGCAAGAAATGTGAGCTGTTGACTATAAAACATTTCTTTTGCTCTAGGGAGGCCTGTGTTGCCAAGTGCGTGTTCTGATTGAGGCCAGATGAAGAAAACAACATAATCAAACCATGCAATGCAGTCTATGGACAAATTGTCTCTAGCTCTAAATGATGAAAAGAATATTTTCATAACTTTTGATTTGATTTAATGATAAAAACAGTGAGCATTTATTATTCTTGCTGACAAATACCAGTTTTATGTGAAAAACCCTCAACTAACAATTTAAGAGATCAAATGACTAATGGAAATTTTTTTTACCGAGGAAGAAGTAGGTGATAGAAGTTTTCCATTGTTGTTGCTGTTGTTACTTGCTGAATAATATTTGCTGCATTTTTGGGTAAGGTCTCTTAGGTCAGAATAAGTGGGCTTTGTGTATTTAAGTTCCTAATTAACCACAGTGATGCCTTTTTGAATTTCTTCCATGGTCTCATCACCTGCAGTGAAGTAGGCAGGAGTTTTTGGAAAATGTTCAATACGAAGATACTAAGCTTAGAGGAGTCAGGTAATTTGTTTAAGGCCTGGTAGCGCCCAAGGACAGAGCCAAGACTTAACCCCATGCTTCATGATATTACAGCCTGTGTTCTTTCTAGAACAAAATCATTTTAGACAGCATTTAATAAATTTGTTAGTAATGCCAAATTCTGTGAACTCATGTATATAATAAAAACCACACATTCTACTACTAGACCAGTTCATTGGCCTTTGGGTAGTACCCTTACACAGGAGTCAACAGATCATGGGGCACATTAATCATCTTAAAATTCAAGAAAAGGAGGATGTCAGAGGGCATTTATTTTCAGCTAAGCAGTTTAGAACAAAGACATGTGACAGATATAACTTACAACGAGCTAATTATTTTTATTTTAGTTCATTGAAATTGCTTCAAATTAATAATACTCATCAATATGCATTGACAGTGACAGTATTCTAGAGAATATATATACTTAAATTATTTTATGTTCTTTAGCATTCAAACATAATGACAGAGATTAGGTAGACACATTGTTCAGTGTTCTTCCAAATCCCAAATCCTGGGGCACAAAAATGATGCCTGTTTGGAATTTCTCTGGGAATTACCTTTCTCTGCCTTTTAAAAATATCTTGAATGTTTTTGAGTGACTCCTAACTTGTCACAGTGATGGTGTTCGCTGATTAAAATGATGAACCTCGGGGGAGCTCATTGCATTCAACAAACCCCTGTACCTTTGCTCCCCTCAGCACTAAGCACCGAGCATTGCTTTTTGGGGGAAAAGCTGTTGTAAATTGCAGATATATTTGGATCTCATTTTTATGTAACTCACATTTCTTATTTTCCAAAAACTCTGGTGATGAGATGTATGTTTTCTACTAATGTCAAAGCTGACAAGTCCTTATAAAGAGGCATACATATGTTATAAAACACTGTAAAACAAAATCAGAGGCATCAGGACTTTGACCAAGAAGGTATTTGTTACATCTCTGTCATATTTTTTTCTCACTACACTTCTAATAGTTTAATGAAAAATCTCTAATGATGAGAAGGTTTCCTTTGTCTTAAGCCAAACATTCTCTTCACTGCCCTTCCATCCTTAACTTCTGTTTTGCCTTTTGAAGTTTGAGGAAGCGGCATCCTTTTGATGTCTTTGAGTACTTGCCATTGATTGGAGCACTTGGAAGGGAATTTTGCTTAGAAATGTCTTTCCTCTGCATTCTAAATATTTCCTTTGCATAAATGCATTTAATTTCTTCTTTTCTTGACCTTGATGTAGTTTCTGGCAGAGTACAGATAGGATTTTAGAGTTCCTTGGCATCTACTTTCTTATCCAGGACACTGGCAGGGTTGGAGGGACCTGGGTTAGAAATCCAGAGAAGAAAAAAGATTTTTGTGGCTGTCACACTTCTTTCAGGCACACGGTCAAGATCATTAATGAATTCATTATTCCTAAGCTCTTTGTTGAACCCCACGGTGTCCTCTATATGAATGAGACACAGCTGGCAAGGTGCTAATAGTCCAGTCTCTGAGATTACTGTGCGGGAGAGGTAGGTCTGGGAATATTGAATAGTGGTGGGAAGTCCAGGAGAATGAGGGGCAGAGTATAGGGTGGTTGGCTGAGATGGGAAGGTGTCAACAGGGTCCAGTGCACTGGGCAGGCATGTGCTGAGGTCAGGGAGTTACGGAAATCAATACTGACCCCGATGTAGACACTGACTATCCTTGTAGACTCCAGCCCAGAGATGGGCCCACATCTGTCTTCTGTACTGAAGTAGGGGAGAATGGGTGGGGCCCACAGAACATCTTTGCTTCTCCTTGAACCTGAACCCCCCCCAAAAGAAAAAGAAAGCTAAAGGAGTTTAAAGAGGTTTTAGCTACTAGTTTCCAAACATCGTGTTGTCTTTAATTGTAGCTTTCTTTGGTATAATAGAAAGGTGGCTGAGGAATAGGAAGAACAATACTGGGCTAGAATCCCACTTCCTCTGGGAATTCTTTGATCCCCAGTTTCTTCATAGGTAAAATGGGGATCTTCTTGGCAATCATATACTAATAATAAGATGATGTTTGCACAGTGCCTCATGCAGTGCCTGGCGCCTGTTAGGTGATCACCAAATGTTTACTGAATCTGATCTGTGAATAGATACGTTAAGATTTCTCCAAACCTTTTTAGCTCTTTTAAGCTATTGGTCAAATTGTTAGGTTCATGCACAAACATTTTCTTTATAAGTTTCCCAACATGTTTACTTTTACTATGAAAGCTGAGTATGCTCATTCTATATGTTTTGTAAAGTGTAAAACAGGAAATGTAGAAAAATAAATTTCAGTTCTTAAAATTAATTTAATTTAAAGTGAACGTTAAATCACCCAACATCTTGGCACTTGGAAATAACCAGTGCTAGAATTTGTTAAGTCACCTTCAATCTTTTCTATACATTAATCGGGGAGTGTATTCTATTCTGCCTTTTGCACATATGTATGTATATATTGGAGGAGTGCAGAATAGTGGTTAAAAATACCAAATTTGGCACCAGATAAGGCATAGGCTCTTGTCTAGCCATTGTGAAATTTGCATTTTGCATAATGTTGGGTTAACTATTGACTGCTTTATGCCTGTTTCTTCACCTATAAAAGGAGATAATAGTGCCCACTTCATTGTGGGGATTTGAAGAATAAATGAGATAATACATGTAGAGGGCTTAACATAGTATCTGGGGAATAATGAACGCTCAACAAATGTTGACTGTGCTTATTAGTATTGAATGGTGGATATTAATGACAAAATAAAAACAATTCTTTGGGAAAAGTTCTTTGTCATTTCAACCTTCAAATATCCAGTTATCTTAGTATCTCTTGTCTGGCAAGCTGTTAAAATCATTGGGTACTGAAGAGTTACTGAAAGGAATCCATGGATTTCTTTTCTGATCTCAAGACTGACCTTTCAGGGACATCATAGTGGTGCTTTCTTTTTTCTAAGAAATCATTAATTACAAGTGTCAAATAAAATGGCAACTTAAGGCACAACTGAATATATTACGGTCTAAGAATGCTTAGTGAAGCAAGTGTCCTTTTGGTAGGTTTTTAATGGTCTGATAAATAAATTATCTTTAGTTACATTTTAACCATATTAAATATATTGAGAGAAGGAAAGTTTAAAAAAATTTTTTTTGGATAACCTGGGTAGAATAATAACACATGACAGCACACTTATCTGGCTTTATTATAATAATACTGTCTTATTAAGTTTTATGGTATACCCTGTACTTTTCAAAGTGTTTGCATATGCATTATCTTATTAGATTCTCCACAAAATTCTAAAAGCTAGCTAGATATCAGAACCAAAGCTGTCTCTCTCTCTAAAATTTCTCTCCCATGTCTTCTAAAAGTTCCTAGGTTTTGCTTTTATTGAATTGATCTCAATTTTCTATTTCTTAATCTCTTAATTATATATTCCTTAATTAGGTAATCATATAACATTCAGATACTGAGGCAGATACTTTTCCAGATGAAAAGGATTTAACAATTTTTATACCAGTGAGGAAAAGGAAGCAGTGTGATTCATTAAGCATTTTTTGAAAGATGCATTTGTGTCCATGTGGGGATAAGAACATGTGGAGTTGATGAGGGAATGGGAGGTGGTGTCATCTCGTAGGAATGAGGGTGGCAGGGATTGAATAAGGGGCTTGAGGAAGTGAATTGCATCGGAGGGAATAGAACTACTGAGGGGATTGGTTTAAAAAACCAAGTTGATTTGATCAATCATTGGGGAATATGCTGTTTAGGGAAAGAAATGAAATAGGAACAGATCTGATACATACAGACAAATTTTTGGTAATGGGGCAATGGGAAAGACAGAAGGAAGAAGGTTGTGATCAGCTGGGGAAATGAGGGTATCACATTTCGGAGACACGTGTTTTGAGGTAACGACATGGTTATAGCCATGCATTTCGGAGTTTTTGATAGAGTGGTTTCTGCAAAGTACTGTAGATGAGTCAGCCTGGTCAAATTGCCTGCAAATGAAATGAACCCCTTGTTCCCATCTGTAATAAATACACTTTTATTACTGTAGGACTATTTAGTTTACGTGTCAAATCTATAAAAGTGTTAAGCTGGTTATTCTGTCATTGTACAAATGTATTACCATCTGAACGATGCTTCATTTTCATGAAATGCGGTATGCGCTGTTTAATTCCTGCATTTTAAAATTTGATCTTTAATCTTTATTAAGTATGTTTGAATGCATGTGTTTTCTTGATTTTTTTTTTTGGTGTGGGGTTATTTTTCTTTATGTATTTTATACATATATTTCCTTATAGCTGTGTCCCTCAAACCCTGGGCCATGGACCGGTACTGGTACCCCCATTCTATCCCCCGCCCCCCAGTCCATGGAAAAATTGTTTTCCATGAACTTTAGGAAACAGGAGGCCACAGCAGGAAGTGAGTGGCAGGTGAGCCAGCGAAGCTTCATCTAGTATTTACAGCCGCTCCCCATCACCCGCATCACCGCATAAAGCTCTGCCTTCCCCTCTGCTAGTTCATGGAAAAATTCTCTTCCATGAAACTGGTCCCTGGGGCCAAAAATGTTGGGGACCGCTGCCTTATAGTATGCTAGTTTTTCTCTTTAGCATTTATACATAAGGGGGAACGCTCTTTTGTTTCTTCAAATAGTCTTTCAGCCTGAGAAATGTTGAAAAATGTGAAAAATAGGTTTTCATTCTGGAGGATTGATTTGTTTATTCCTGGTGGTATGAATTGACTGCTCTTGGTAGACACTATCGTAAGTGGTAAATAACCTTTCCACTGGATGTAGCAGAGGTTGGAGTCTGAGTATCCGGACTTTATTTTGAAATCCACAATTTTTTGGGTCTTCGAAAACTTGGAAAGGATTCAGAACAGCACTATGGAAGAAAAGTGTTTGGGACATTTCTATTTCTTTTCTCTTTTTTTTTTTTCTGAAGAAGTCATCCATGGTATGACTTAAGAAAGGTTTTCAACAACTTGAAGGATTATTGTCCAACCACATTGGCCAGGTTCTCTTCATTTTCACTAAGAATTTAACAAACCTAATTAAATTCAGGTCAATGCCAGAAAAGTTATTGTTAGGTTACTCCAGTTATGATCAATTTGGTAAGTGCCAACTTCATGGGTAGTACTTTGTAGGGTCCTGCAGAGTGTATGAAGTGAAAGTTAAATGTGATTTTTGTCTTCCTGGAAATTTTGCTTTCAGGATAGAGTTGAGACATTCATGGATGAAAAATTAACAATAAAGAACAGCATAGGGTTCCATCAATTCTCGAGATTATTTCTACTCTGGATGAAAAATAATTTTATGTCTGAAAACATCTTTTATACATGGGAAAACCTGGATTAAAGTTCCGTACTAAAAATTAAATGATGTGTCAAATCTCTATTTATATTAAATAAACACCAAATTGTGCTAAGTTGAATTTATTTCATAAATTTTTGTTAATGAGCTGGCTTTTGTTTATTATAATAAATTATTTCTATGGTACTTGCTGTATATCTGTGCTAAGTTCTTTACAGCTGATAACTTATTTAACCTGTCATAGGAACTCTATGAAATGGGTCTGTTAGCATCTTTCTTTTAAAGACAAGGAAACCAGAGAGGTTAATTACCCTGCTAACATGTGGTAGAGCCAGGATTTGGGTTCTGGCAGTCTGCCTTCACTGTGCTATGCTGCCTCTTTACTTTTAGTATCTTCTGTTTTATTCTTTACCAACTCTTCTCAATTTTATCCTTTAACTCTCCCCCTGTTTTTAAATGAATCAATTGGAAGTAGATACTAGTCAGAAAATAAATGGAAAATTTGCAGATATTTTTGGATTACTTCTGCCATTCTGGGACATTATTTTTAATAATTGTGACTACATTGATACTTTGAGTTTATACCCTTTTCTCCACCCCCTCAACAGACATAAAAAACATAGAATACAGCATAGTACATTTTTATAAAAATAGTGTAATTTTGAGTACTTATTTTTTTAATTTGGTTTCATGGGATCTCAACACTGCCATAAATTTGCCAATGTTACACATTCTGTGACTATCTCTGTTAGTTTTGATTCCCTCAATTGATTGCTAAGGATCTTTTCCAGCGTGGAAGACAGTGATGGGGCTGGGATATCAGTCATTCAGGAATCTGGCTCTGTCAGTATGTCAGTCATGTGAGAGTCGTCAATGCAGGGTTCCCCGATCTGATTCTTTCTCTTTCTTTCTTTCTCTCTCTCTCCCTCTGTCTTTCTTTCCCTCTTTCCCCCACCTCTCTCTTTTTCCTTTCCCTTCCCTCCCTTCTCCTTGCCTCCTCTTCTTTTTCCTCCTCTCCTTCTCTTCCCTCCCCTCCCCTCCCAGGCTAGAGTACAGTGGCTATTCACAGGGACAGCACTATAATCCTTGACACTGGGCTCAAGTGATCCTCCCACCCCATCCTCCTGAGTAGCTGGGACTACAGGCGTGTGCCACCGTAGCCAACTCCAGATTTGATTATTCTATTCCTTCTGCGATGCCCTCCATGTGGTTTTTAATAACACAGGATGACATTTGTGGAAAGATAGTAATTTTAATGATAAGAAACATCAGAGCATCATTTTCTTGAGTTCTGATTTTAAAATAAGCCTCTTTTAGCCAAGAATCAAAAATGACTAGACCCAGACATGTTTGACCTGTGTCTGTCATTGCCTTGCTCACTAGTAACTGAAGGAAAGAATTCAACCTGACTGGATGCCTGTTTACTTCTAAAGTCTATTAGTGTCACTTTGAGGTCCTGACATTGCCCTTGCTATTATTCAAGGTCTTGTTTTACTGGTCTTGACATTGGTCTTGACAGCTGTCTGTTTTTTTTTTTTTTTCCTAATAGCTCAGATATTCCTAATAGGACAGATATGTTGATTTGTAGCATCAGATGAGATGCGCATTTGTGAGTTCCAACGAAAATAGCTTTATGGGTCTTGCTGTGAAATCTCATTTGTGTTTTTCTGGCCATTATAGGGAAATTGCAAGCAGACATGAGGGGGATGTCCTTTTTCTAAAAGCTCGATGCACTAGCAGTGGAATTAATTGTTAGTCCATAGGTTCAGTGTTTACAATAATTTAGGGAAGCCCCTTTCCACAGACAGGCAATTCACATCCTCATTGCCTTCCCTGTCATCTTCATTGTCATCGTCACTGAGGTTTAAAACAAGGTCTCGCTGTCTGTGTGGAATTCCTGTTGTGACAGACTCTCCAGGCTGCCCATGTCTCATCCTGTGGTTGCCTGATGACTCTGTGCTGGACCGCGTGGGGAAGGGGAGGGTGGGTGATGGTCCTGTTGTGGCTGACACTATCTGCCAGAGGGACTGAAAGATAGCAGGTATTTAGGATTAGTTTGATTTGGTTCTGTCTGAGTTATTTAATCATATCTACTGATTTGTTGAATTACCTGCCAGATGACTAAAAGATAGGCTACCGCAATATGGTTGGATATTCTCAGAGGAGGCAGCTCTGGAGAAATGTGAGTGTAAGATATAAAACATTGTTAATAGAGAAGTTGGAGAAATAAGGATGGGGTAGACAAAAACCTTAATGCAGGGCTCAAAAGATAACTGTTGGTTATTATGAATTTTATTATATATAGAAACATAGTTTTATTCTAACACCATCAAAATTCTATATTTATATAAACTTTGCATTAACATTTCCCTCAAGATAGACATGTGTGTCTGATATATCGGATGGGTTTATTTTTGTGTCTGATAATATTCCGCTGTCGTTTCTTTCTCACTCGTTTCTAATTGCAGTCCCTTCTCCCGCCTCTTTTTGAGTGTGAGCACCTCCACATTGGGAGTATTAATAAATTCAGGGATCACTTAGCATAATCTAAATTTCCCCCAGTCCCTTTCCTTTACAAATTATCCATGTAATTGCCTTTAAAAAAATATCTTTTTTATCTGAAAGCTTGTTCCAAACAGTTTTCATTTGGGAACTCTGAAGACGGCCATCTACATCTTCTGAGTGTTGTTCTGACTTAGAAGTTTCCTCTCTGCTCTGACCTCTCAGCTCCATGGTGGTGGGATACAGGGAAAGAAGGAGAACAGCACGTGGACAAGGAGACAATATTGTGAATACCAAATACTTCTAAACAAAATATTCACTATAGGAAGAACTTTCTACAAATTTTTTAAAAAGATAAATTTTTTTTTGCAGTTCTTTCACCTTAATAATTCAACTACTTCTATTTGCATATGTGTTGAATTATAGTCCATATAGCTAGAAAAATAATACAGATTGTTATATGTTGACTGATAGACTTAGCACTGTGTCATGCTATTATATTCATCCCATAATTTAAATTTTAAATAATACCGTATCGAGTGGATGTGCTTTCATTGATAAACAAACTTAGTCCCTTACTGTGAACTGTTTAGGTCGTGTTCATGCTTCAGCTACTACGAATAATGCACGTTAGTTTATTTATTTAGAAAACCCTTATTCTGGCACTCACCAACCCACTATTGGGTACTATTCTGGGTGTTGAGGTTTTTATGGAAGAAGCAAACATTTGACTAGTGATAATGAGTTCTATGGGACTAGCTATTACAGGAAAACTAGTTTTTGTGAAATATTTTATGTTGGTTTACCTAACTCCATATGATAACTATGCTTCATAAGTATTCCTAACATGAGCTATAGAAAAGAAATCTATTTATTCACTCGCTATGGTTTAAAGGTGTCCCCTTTAAAATTCAGGTGTTTCCAGTGTGATGGTATTAAAAGGTGGGGCCTTTAACAGGTAACTAGGTAATGAGGGTTCCTCCCTCATGAATGGGATTAAAGCTTTTAAAAAGAGGCTTCAGCCAGCCTTCCTCCTCTCTTGCCCTTCCACCTTCTGCCATGTGATGATGCAGTAAGGCCCTTACCTGATGCCAGCACCTTGATCTTGGACTTCCCAGCCTCCACAGTTGTGAGGAAATAAATTTCTGTTCTTTATAAATTACCTAGTCTCAGCTATTTTGCTATAGCAGCACAAAACAGGCTAAGATGCTGCTAGTAGGATACCTATACTCTAAAACTTTTAATTTCCATCCTTTTAAACCTTGTACATAATTATAAAATTATAGTGGCATATTGATGTTTTATTGTTTTTCACCTTAGCTGGGGTCTTCGAAAATAGTGGGGAGTATTAGGTTCCAG
Organism: Lepilemur ruficaudatus; assembly: GCA_963574885.1. NCBI lineage: Eukaryota > Metazoa > Chordata > Mammalia > Primates > Lepilemuridae > Lepilemur > Lepilemur ruficaudatus. The sequence goes on from CAUYRT010049035.1 coordinate 20,445, forward strand.
AGAGATTATAAGGATTCAGATTTGTTCTGGGTGAGGCTGAGTGGTTCTAGCCAACTGTCAATCCCAGGATGGGCTGATGTTAGGTTGACCCATGAGAATCATGGGAAAATCTCCTGCATTAGGGGCGCATTCGCTCTGTCGCAGCCAGCACACCACATGCATGCATTTTGGAATGATTTCTGTCTGCGTGGATTAAGATATGTGTGAAGTAGCTAATCATTTCAAAGTTGTCCCTGGTAACCATTGAGCCAGAGACAAAAACAGGTGCCATCATGATAGAGTTTGCTGACTCTGGGGTTTATTGACAATAGTGACAATTTTGAATGTCCAAGACTCAATGCTAATGTGAGTTGCTGAGTGATTTCCTTCTGTGTGAGTGTATGTGTGTGTTTTCCTCAATTGAAGCATTCTCTACTCTGTTACATAAAATAAGATGATGCATATGTAATGTGATTTCTTTTGAAAAATGCTTGAATAATATAGTGGCTGAACTAGAAGCACGGAGTAGTACTTACTTCTTCGGATGCCTTATGTAGCATTTGGTTAGATGGATATGATTTTGGAAATGCCATAACCCTAAATTTTTTTTTGCTTTATGAAGGTATAATTGATAAAAATTGCATATATTCAAGGTGTACAATGTAGTGTTTTGATAAACCCATACATTGTGAAATGATGACCACAGTCAACTTAATTAACATGTTCATTATCTCACAGACGTACCATTTTTTTTTTGTTCGTGGTGAAAGCACTTAAGATCCCTTAGAAAATTTCAGGTATACAATACAGTATTATTAACTATAGTCACTATGCTGTACATTAGGTCTCCAGAACTTATTCATTTTATAACTACAAGTTTATACCCTTTGAACAACTCCCCATTTCCTTGCCCCCAGAGTCCTGGTATCCACCCTACTACTCTGCTTCTGTTTTGACTCTTAAAAAGTTTGATTTTTTTAGATTCCGTAAGCAAGTGGAAGGCAGTATTTGTCTTTCTGTATCTGGATTATTTCCCTTAGCCTAATGTCCTCTAGGTTCATCCACATTCTTGCAAATGGCATGATCTCCTTCTAAGGCCGAATAATATTCTATCATGTAGGTAAACCACATTTTTTTTTTTTTGCCTTTCCTCAAACTTTTTTTTGTAATTTCAGAATATTATGGAGGTATAAACATTTTTGGTTACATATTATCCATCAACAGATAAATCAACAGATAAATGACACAATAAGTCTTTAGAAATTACATGTAATGTATAGGTATATATATTTTATTTACATATATCAAAGCCTTGTTCTGAGACTGAAGTTTTGCTATAGTGTAAAGTCGGTCATCCTTTGGCAAGTATGAGTCCGAATGAATTAAAAATGCCAGAGAGGGAAGCCTGACATGTCTGAAACGTGGGTTTTGGAGAGATTGAACTTCTTTTTCTCTGTATTAATTCAGGTAGTATTTTTCAATGAGAAATATTACATGTAGAAAATTTGGAAAATGGGGAAATGCATATACAGAAGGCAATGAAAACTGCTTGCACTCACACCACCCAGAGATAAATTACTGTTAATATTTAGCATTTGTTATTTCATTCTTCTTTCTGTATGTCTATGTCTATTCGTCTTTCCTTTTATTTTTAAAAATAAATTTGGAATCATCCCATCTTATTTTTCACTTTTTATATCATTGGCATGTCTATATCAATACACTCTTTGTAAACATTTTTAACATGGACGTATCCTATTGCGTTTATAGTACATTTTCCTTCTGAGAATTTTGGGATGCTTTATTTCATGTTTGAGAGTCTTTTCTTAGATACCAGTTTACCCTGTGCACCCATCCTTGAATAAAAAGAGCCTGAGTTTAACAAAGGCCTCTCTGTTTTTGAGTGCCCCTAAAACCTCTTCTTGGATGTAGAGGTTAAATTATATGCCACACCCTGGCCAATTTCTGATGTCTCATTTCTCATGCCTACTGTGTGCGGCTCTGGGGTAGACCTTGGAGTGAATCAGAATTTTCTCTTGCGTGTCCTGTTGTTTTCAGTCTGTGCCATTATATTCTGCTGGTCTTGCAAGCCAAGGCACCTGGACTCAGGTGGGAGACCTCTCCCATCACCTGGGGAAGCAGGCATGGGGACAGCAGACGGGCTTATGTGCTCAGTGGAGGCAGTCTGAGGATCACCCGTCCAAAGCTGGGTATGATTCGTCAGCAACTGATAACTACTTAATTGAAATTTTAAATTCTCAGTGCTGGTATACCTTTGCAGCTTTTGTGTGTTGTCATGGATATTTCTGTTGGAGAACGTGGGAGGGCAAATGGAACTTTAGCTAGTTAGCTGTCACTGCAACAGAGAAGTCTCACACAGATTTGTTAAAGAGGATGATCAGGCTGCTGCAACAGTGGCCTAATTCAGTGCCATGTTTAATCTCAGCCTGTGCCCTGGATCTTGCCGAGTCTATTGGACGACACTACTGTACGAAGACACAGATGGAGATGCATTTGTGGATTTCTTCCCTGCTGGGATAGGGCACAGAAACGTTAAACCTTATCTGTTCCAGAGCATCACATAGTTCGAGGCTCACCAATTCAATGCCGTTCTGTGGCAAGAATTTAGGAAGATGGTTATGGACTGTGCCAGCACCTGGATTTGACTGTCTGCCTACAATCATCAATATGCCCTACAGCGTTGCTAAGACTGGTTATGCTCTTTACGAGACATCCTTGTTAGCATGATAATTTTGCATTTGCACCCTGAACAATCCTCTGCTAGTTTTTTAGATATTTAGATATTCTTCAGGTATTTTTTAGATATTCTTCAGATATTCCTCACCTGATATTCCTTCAGGTGAGGAAATGAAGGTTCAGATAGATAGGATTGCTGGAGTTCTTCCGGCTAGTAAGTGGTGTACAGCTGGGATGAGAACTGGGTTTTCCCTGTACCGAGTATAGTAGTACTTTTTGCACCAATTCTTAAACCAAACCATCTGCTTTCCACAAAGCAATTTCATTGCCATGGATTTATTCTTTGCTTTACCATTTATGCATTTGACAAGTCTCTGAACCGTGATTGCCCCACTTTTAAGAAATACCAACAATGCCACGCTTGATTTACCTGAATGCCAAAGTGCTCTCAGTCTGTATAGAATAATTGTGGTGTGTGTTTAAGGATTCTTCTTAGCGACTCAGCCCCCTTTAATTTCACTCCAGATGGCATGATTTATTACTCCTGAGGTTGGTTGATAAGTAGGATACCCACTCGAGGGAAATGTCACCTTTATCGTGGGGCATACTTAGGATAAAATTGGTGATTGAAACACATGAAGTTAATTAGGTGAGAGAAATTAAAATAGATGAAAATATTTGAAGTCAGATTTGTACTGAACAACAAAGATATTTGCAGATTTTATGATAGTGCCATCTAGGTCTGTTTGGCAGATGACTAAGCATTAAAAAAAACTGCAGACATCTGTTTTGTGTTTGAGTTTTTTGCAGCGTTTTTGTCTGTTTCATTATTATTTACAAAGAACGTTCTTTGAAAAAAGTTCAGAAAATATTGGAAACCATACAGAAAAAAATTGAGTTCACCCTTAATCACTTCTAGAAGTAAGTACCCCCATACTTATTTTTTATACTATACATATTAATCTTCTTTTCTCATTTAAAACTCTATTGTGGACAGGATTTGTAGACATTAATACATCTAGTTGCCCAGCAGCACTGTTAATGGCTTCATGCTATTGTATTATGTTCATCCCTGTATTCATGAACATTTAAATTATTCCCAATTTTTATACCATTATAAATAATGTTATAGGGAATATCCTTATACATGTACCTTTGAGAACTTGTTAAATTCTTTTCTTAAGAAAAATTCCTACTCTGGGAGGCCAAGGCAGGCGGATTGCTCAAGGTCAGGAGTTCGAAACCAGCCTGACCAAGAGTGAGACCCCGTCTCTACTAAAAATAGAAACAAATTAATTGGCCAACTAAAAATGTATAGAAAAAATTAGCCGGGCATGGTGGCACATGCCTGTAGTCCCAGCTACTCGGGAGGCTGAGGCAGGAGGATCACTTGAGCCCAGGAGTTTGAAGTTGCTGTGAGCTAGGCTGACACCACGGCACTCTAGCCTGGGCAAGAGTG